>BSBK01011985.1:345000-456666 GCA_027943335.1 Chamaecyparis obtusa
TTTTTTAGTAATTAGTTTTAGTTTTGAAAGCTAATTGTTCCTGAAGCCATTGGAACAATGTTCTGTGAGTGTTCCTATACCCATTGGAACTCTGTTCTATGAATTTTCTTGAATCCAATGGAAATTTGTTCTATGACTATTGTTGCAGCCATTCAAACTCTATTCTATGACTATTCCTACAACCATTGGAGCTCTACTCAACCTGCAACCATTCCAACTATTGGAGATTTTTCTTGCAAGACAAGAAAAACAAACTCAACAAGCCCTATTTTGTGGTGTTTTCATGAACCCGGAACTAGACGTAGACATCCTATCCTGACTCATTTTTTCAAGATAGTATTCTTGATCCCTTTTTCAACTTGTAGTATTATGAGTGATATCTTCTATAACCATCAAAGGATGACTCGCAAGTTCACGACCACTACCAGTTCATAATCCAAACCACTGAGAGTGCAATGAGAATTTTATTTGTACACACTAAATAGTGCACTTCTCTAAGTCATTACTTCCAAGAGAATCCATGAATGGGAAACCTTGAGAAAGTGACCTAGAGCTCCCTAGGCATGGAGTCACAAGGATGTTGATAGTGCTCTCAGCTAGAGCTATTGAAGCATGCAACCTTGCTAGTAAACCACACAATGGGAGATTCAAAGAGATAAGGGAAAGAATGCCAATATCCTCAAGAATCAAGAATGGAAATACAATGCAACTATGCTAAGAATGAAGATGCAAGCTAAGCTATGGAAATGGAAGTATTACAAGCCTTAATAATTAAGCTATGTGAGCTAATCTAGATCATAAAGGAAACTAAGCTAGAAAGCATAAACATGAAGCTATGATGCAAGAATGAAAGCTAAATGAATGAAGATCTCCAAAGCTCCAAAGTCTCCCAGAAATCCTGCAACATAAGATTAGTACACACTGAATAGTGCACTTCTCTAAGTCATTACTTCCAAGGGAATCCATGAATGGGAAACCTTGAGAAATTGACCTAGAGCTCCCTAGGCATGGAGTCACAAGGATGTTGATGGTGCTCTCAGCTAGAGCTATTGAAGCATGCAACCTTGCTAGTAAACAACACAATGGGAGATTCAAAGAGACAAGGGAAAGAATGCCAATACCCTCAAGAATCAAGAATGGAAATGCAATGCAACTATGCTAAGAATGAAGATGCAAGCTAAGCTATCGAAATGAAAGTATTACAAGCCTTAATAATTAAGCTATGTGAGCTAATCTAGAGTATAAAGGAAACTAAGCTAGAAAGCATAAACATGAAGCTATGATGCAAGAATGAAAGCTAAATGAATGAAGATCTCCAAAGCTCCAAAGTCTCCAATAAATCATGTAGCATAAGATTAGTATTCAAAGTTGGGATCTAAGAATGAGAAAAGAGCTCTCCTTTTAAAGGAATTGAAAAGGGATGGACCATGGAGATTAAGAGTCAAAAGATTTAATCAAGGGTGGAGATTGAAAGAGGAGAAATCCATGTGCACAAATATTGTCCAATGAGAAAATAAGAGTTGAATTTTGTGTCCATATGAGACAAAAAGGCTTTTTCTTCTTTTTATAAAATAAGAATAATGCTTTATTTGTGCAACTTAGGATAAGAGGAAAAGTGGGGGCTTTTTATTTAATAAAAGGGGAGGAAATTCCTTTTAAATAAATAAAGACTTTAAGATAAAATGGTTAGCCCATAGAAAATAATCAAAAATGATAAAATAGGATTTGATCAAGGAAATTGATATTTGAAAAATATTGATTCAGGGGTTTGATAAATTGCTGAATGGGGTCCCAAAGTCTAGGTGACCATTTTAGGGTGCATACATTTGCCCCTCTTTGACTAATGTGAGATCTATTTGGGATCACATGTGGTTAAAGAATGGAATTGAAATGTGAGATCGATTTGGGATCACAAAACAACCCAGACGTGTGTTGGGTGAATGGGAACACATCGGGACAAAGATAAGCATAAGCTAACAAAGATAAGCTAAAAGACAAGACCAACACACCTGTAAATAGGAAATTGTCAAGTCTCAAAATAAGAGATAAGAATCTCAAGCAAGGTTGATAAAGCTGAATCAAGGATTGAAGTTTGATAAGTATTTCCCCCCCAGTATCAAAATTGAAATTAGGTAGAGGAGAAACAATAAATTGATAAATCTGATCAAATCACTAGAAATCACAATCGAAGGTGAAAGATGATAGGATAACCATCAAGTAGTAAAGACATGCCCTAGTTTGACTAGGTTTAACTGAGAAAGATATAAGAAAAAAATGAAGTCAAACCTCAGAGAGATGAAGCGAATGAAAATGAATGAAAGACTAGAAGTTTGAAAGAGATGGGGAATGAAGAAATGAAGATGCTTCAACAAAGATTGAAGGATCAAGCCTCAAATGGTCAGCCAACTATGCGGAAGAAAGGGAAAGTTTGAAATACGATTTTGACTATCAAGATGAACTCAGATTTTGATTTTGATCCTGAAAATGGATCCAGGATGATGACATTAGCTAGGGGTGTAATTTTCATGCAATTCTGAGATGTTTTGAAAATTGGTCAAAAAGTCAAAATGCTATAAAAGGGGGTAAAAATGTCATTTTCAGAATCATTTGTCTTATAGTGATTTGAGAATTTTTAGAGCTCAGAGAGAGAAAATGGCCCAGCAAGCAGTGATTTCAGTACATAAACATCAATTCGAGTGCGACCAATTGCACAACTGGCCTCCTTAGTATGGTGCCTCAGTAAGTTTTTAGAAAAACTTGCACTTTGATTCATTTATGAGCATTTATTGCATTTTAAAACATGTTTTTAATTATTTTTAAATATTTCAAATTTCACTCATGTGAAATTTCATACCATACTTATAAAGTACCGCACACCTTTGATATTATTTATAATGTGATAGTTCGCAAGTCCACATAGTATCGCACAGGTGTTGAATCCAGTATCGCATGATACCAGATGAAACATCATGTGATCCTATGCAAACTATCATACTCAAAAATATTATCGCACTTCTATTGAGGAAAATATCACATGATACTTTATCAAAAAATAGTATCACACTAGTGTAAGAAATATGACATGTTTTAAATTTTGAGCAATATGACATGGGTCTAGACAATTTTTGCATTTAAGATGGTTTGCACTAATTTTATACATCCTATCATGATATGTTCTGACATCTGGTTTGGGGTTATGGCTTGTAGGAGAACTTTCCAGCACTAATTATTAGAGCACCGAGAGTGACCAGGTTATGCTATGTTTGAGATCTTAATGATCCAGGATGAGCAGACTTGGGGGATATGGGTTTCAAGTACTTACTATAGATGCACCATATTTAGGAAGATCATGGGATATTGACAGTGTTAGCTAAGAGGTGGCACAGTGAGCATAACACCTTTCACTTGCCGACCAGAGAGGCCACAATTACCTTGGAGGATGTCTATCAGATCCTTCGAGTGCCTAGCCATGGAGATCTAGTGAGTATAATCATGTTTATAGATGTTCATAGATGTAAAGTTTCCATATGATAGAAACTAACATGATTATCTATTGGCACAGGTATACTATGATCAGGATCCAACCGAGGGATGACAGGGCATCTAGGACATGTTCTAGGATGTTACTATTATTGATAGACACCTCAGCTGGGATCAGTCGATGGAGGAGTTTGGCAGAGATTTCTTAGTTCTATGTATAGTGTGCTCTATAGTAGCACAAGAACTAATTACTGACAAGAGCCAGAGAGGGTTCCCATTGGGCTCAAGTAGGTTGGTTGCAGATTTGATAGCACACCCAGGATAGATGGCATGGGGCCTATCCATCCTAGCTAACATGTACCATGAGCTCCATGAGATCATCTATAGGGAGTGTAGGACATGGGCATGTGGTGCTATCTTAGCATAGGTATGGGCATGGGAGTACATCACCATTGTGCACCCACATGTGTAGCCGAGGGAGCAAAGATGCCCCTATATCTATAGGTACATAGGATTCCTCAGCCAGCCACATAGTGGAGATGTGACATATTACCGAAGAATACTAGATGAGCTCACATTGTTTCAGTGGAGACCATACAGGGCCTGTGAGTAGTGGAGTGATCAAGAGCAGGAGCTAGGATACATGTTATGTAGTTGGCCACTAGTAGGCTGACACTCTAAGATAGTAGAGCACTTCATGATCACTCAGTTCTGGAGATAGTTTGGGTGACAATAAAGGGTGCCCACAAAGACCACTACATATGCCTAGGTTAGGGATGAGGAGGGATAGGGATGGCTACTGATGCTGGACTACTAGCAAGTAGTATAGGAAACTATAGGTATACACATGGAGCCATGGGACTATCTCCTAGACATGGTGGATGCAGGTGCAGATGCATCCTATAGGGTAGAGCGACAGAGGTATCCATTCCCATAGTTCACAATTCCTGATGCATAGCCAACAACACAGGGTGGTGATGGGGGAGACAAAGGAGATGGAGGGAGGGTTAGAGAGAGAGGACAAGGATCTAGATTAGGTGGTTGGAAATGGTCATGGAGATAGAGTTCCAATGATGAGGGAGAGGATGCAGTGAGATTAGTTCATCGACAGGTGGATGCTAGGTAGGATCAACCTATAGGGGGAGGAGGAGAGGATCTCAGGGCTAGGATCTAGGTTTTGGAGACCAAGATGTAGTAGCTGAGGATTACCATAGCCATGAGAGATCAGTAGTTGATAGATCTTTGAGCCAAGATAGATTGGTGGGAGAGGGCAGCACAGGCCGATGTAGTAGAGATTCAGAGGGAGGCAGCATGAGTTTCTTATTATCATGGTCTCTACATACAGGCTATACTTGAGGGATAGAGAGTGCCACTCTACTGCGAGAGGGAAAGGAGATCTGACATGGTACCAGATAGAGTGGCATCACCACCTCCACCACCACCACATGATGGGGAGAGTCAGACTTAGGTCTAGGGTGATATATGTATAGAGACATATCTTGGGACATTATCTAGATTTTGGATCCCACATTGTATTTTGTATCATGAAATTCATATATATATGAGATTTACTGGATTTACGATATATCTTGTTATTTGTCCCACTTGTGATGGATGTTTTAGTTTTATATTGTCTTGTCATATTGCTTAAAATGTATGATGTATATGCTCATGTATAATCTCTCTCATAGATGTATGTTTAGTTCTCATGTTATGATATAGACTCATGTTTCTGAAAATGATCTCTTTGTGATATAAATATGATGATAAGATTAACCCCTTGTGATGATAGGAAAAGCATGTGATGAAAAAGACAAGGAGCGAAAGACATGATTGAGAAAAAGTGAAAGGTGAGCGTAGTTGACCGACAAGTCCACGAAAGATGAAAGGAGAGCTCTCTTCATATGCAGAATGCAAAACTAATCTAATATGAACCTAAAAATGCAAGCTACTATGAAAACTGGTTTACTTGCAAGGTCACAAAGCTTTTAAACTCTAATATTCATCATCGAGCATTATTGGTAGTGTCGCAAGATCATACAATACACACTAGTATGACTATGTGAATTTGAATATGATCTATATCAGATAGATATGTGGGAATCCCACCTAGGCACCAAAGACATATAAGTCAAGATGCCTAGTGCAGTGAGATTTCCTAAGTTTAATATGACAAGATTATACTCGCATCGAGACACAAGGAAAGTCAAGATGGCTATAAGCATGCACTTGCAAAAATAGTCAAGGATAATACCTTGTAGATCCTAATGTCAAGTGGAATAAGCATAAATGCTAATGACATTTAGGAACAACAAAATATACCCACAAGTAGAAAAAGCAATAAAACATGTTCTCATGCCCCCAGTCTTCTAGCTCAGCATCATTGAAAACTATTAGGGAGAAAAAACTCATCAAAGAAATCATCATAGATAGCACACAAAGAAATAAAGTCAAACAAGTCTTAGCGAGTCAAGTGTTTAAGTGCGTGTGTGTAGGTCATAGAGTCAAACTTTGAGTACCACATCTACCAGTGAGAAATATCATATCATGCTAGATTGTGGGTAAGATATCTGATAATTGAGAAACACTTGATGCTAGGGTAGTGTTGAAAAACACAGTTGGGGTGGTGTTGAAAAACACTATTTGCAAGATGTCCTAAAGACCAACGCATCCTAGAGACCAAAGATAACATAGTTATGCCCCCTAGACAAAGACATAGACCAATTCCAAACTAAGGAAACAAGGTCAAGGCATGATGGAGAAAGGCTAAGTGTTGAGGACACATGCTAAGAAACAAGGGTGCAAAGGCCTCAAGTAGCACCTGTTTCTAGGCTTTCACCACTTATGAATTTTTTATTTTTTCAATTTTTTTATATTTTTGCTACCAAGGTGCCTGTTTCCGGGTTTTCACCAAGGCACTTTTTCTATTTTTTTGAATTTTTTGCATTTTTTTATTTTTTTATATTTTTTCAAGACTTTATATGCTTTTTAGGAGATTTTCAGCATCATATATGAATTTTTTTGGAATTTTTTCAGGATCAATAAATATGTACAAAAGATGCCTCTAGACAGAACATACATCATGGATAGAACTTCTTGAGGTGCAAAACATTAATAGGCTCAGGGAGCTACTCTCCCTCTTCAGTAGACAACAAATAAGCACCTATCCCAAAAGCAGTAGTAATAATGTATGGTCCAAGCCAATTAGGTTCTAATTTTCCCTTTTTCTCTCTATGTTTTTGGTTCTTAGGGTTTTCTTGTAAGACAAGATCTCCCACTTGAAATTCTCTAGGGTGAACCTTCTTGTTGAATGATTTGGACATACACTTTTGGTAGACCCTCATGTGATCAAATGATGATTTATGCTTTTCATCGAGAAGTTCTAGTTCTTGGAGTCTCATGGTGCGGTAGTCTTCATCTGTCACTAGACCTTTGAGGGAAACTCTATGGGAAGGAATCTCCACCTCTAAAGGTAATACTACTTCAGCACCATAAGTAATGGAAAAAGGAGTAGCCCCAGTTGGAGTACGAATACTCATTCTATAGGCTGACAAGGCTAGATTTATTTGTAGATGCCAATCTCTACCATTCTTGTGAATTGTCCTATGGAGAATTTTGAGAATGGTTTTATTCAAAGCTTCTACTTGTCCATTTCCTTGCAGGAAGTAAATGAAGGACCAATGTTGTTTTATCTTGAAATTATTAAATAGATGTTTAAGGTCCTTTTTTTTGAACTCACCTCCATTGTCAGTGATTATTTCAGAAGGCACTCCATACCGACAGATGATATGGTTCAAAATAAATAGAGAAACTATCTTGCCCGAGGCAACAGAAAGTGGGACAACTTCTACCCATTTGGTAAAGTAATCAGTAGCAGTGATAATGAATTTGTGTCTACATGATGAGTTGGGATGAATCTTCCCAACAAGGTCAAAGGCCCAGTGCTGAAATGGCCAATGAGAAAAAGATGGAATAAGCTCCCTGCCTAGAGCATGTATCAGGTTACCATGTTTCTGACACTTTTCACATGATTTAGCAAAAGATACTACATCTATCTGCATGGTAGGACAATAGTACCCAACCCTAAGCCATGGAAAGACCATTGGAATGTCCTCCACAAATGCCCTCATGAATGTCAGCTAATGCTTGGTCAGACTCATCCTTTTCCAAGCACCTAAGAAGTGTCCCATCTAAACCCCTCCTATATAGATCACTAGAGATAAGAGTGTGGTGAGAGCCATTTTGGGTTAAGTTTCTTCATTCAGAATGGTTGAAGGTTTTGGGAATAATGCCATCATGAAGGTATGAGTAAATGGCACCATAGTGGGATGACTCATGGCCAACAAGGGTACAAACAACTTGGCTTTCTTGGGAGTCATAGATAGGGTAGCGTAGCTCTTCCACCAGGAATTCAAATTTGGATTCATGTTGTTCTAGCTGAAGAAGTGAAGCCAATGTAGCCATAGCATCAGCTGCTTTAGTCTCTGCTCTAGGGATTTGTTGAAATGTAACAAAGGTGAAATATCATCTCAATGAATTAACCATTTTCTTGTAGGGTACCAGTTTTTCATCCTTTGTTTGGTATTCTTCATTAAATTGGTTGATTATTAATTATGAATCCCCATAGATATGCAGCTTTGTGATTCTCCATTCTATTGCCATTTTTAGTCCATTTTTCAAGGCCTCATATTCAGCAATGTTATTTGTACATGGGAACAATAGTTTGTAGGACTTAGGGATTATGTACCCATGAGGAGAAACAAATAACACTCCAGATCCTGAACCATTCTACATGAAAGAGCCATCAAAGAACATCTTCCATGTTTTTACAGTCATGTACATTATGTGCTCATCTGGAAATTCAACTTGAATTGGTGCTTTATCTCAAATTGGGAAATCAGCCAATTGGTCAGCTATGGCTTGTCCTTTTATAGCTTTACGCTCAACATACTCTATGTCAAATTTTGATAAGACCATCATCCACTTAGCAAGTCTACCTATGAGAGCAGCCTTACCAAGCAAATATTTGAGAGGATCAATCTTTGCAATGAGGTGTATTGTATGTACAAGCATGTAATGTCACAACTTTTGGGAAGCAAACACCACTGCAAGGCAAGATTTTTCAATACTAGTGTAATTAACCTCATATGACACAAGAGTACAACTGATGTAATATATAGCTCTTTATTTTCCAGTATCATCAAGTTGAACCAATAATGCCCCCAGGGAAGATTATGTTGCTGAAACATACAATATGAGTGGTTTTCCTAGGATAGGAGGCATTAAGATTGGAGGATTGGCCAAGTATTTCTTGATTTGGTCCATGCTTTTCTGACAATCCTCATTCCATATACATTTAACCCCTTTGTGCAAAGATTTATTGAAGGGTTGAGCTCTATTTGCTAGTTGTGAAATGAACCTCCATATAGATTGAAGGTGTCCTTGAAGACTCCTCATTTGGATGATGTTTTTGGGAGGTGACATATCCAAGATTGCTTAAACTTTCTCTGGGTCCACCTCTATTCCTTTGGCTGAAATGATAAATCCTAGAAGTTTTCCAGAGGTGACTCCAAATGCACACTTTTTTGGATTTAATCTTAATTGAAACTGCTCCATACAATCTAGAATGACTTCTAGATCTCCTAAGTGTGTATCCCTTTTTTTATATTTTGCCAAGGTGTCATCCACATAATCTTCCACATTCTTATGCATCATGTCATGGAAGATAGTTGTCATAGCTCTTTGATAAGTAGCTCCTACATTCTTTAACCCAAATGGCATAACATTCCAGCAATAGGTTCCCCATGCACAAGTGAAGGCTATCTTTTCCTGGTCTTCAAGAGCTATCTTGATTTGATTATACCCAGAAAAACCATCCATCAACGAACAGATCTCATAACCCGCGGTCATGTCCACTATCATGTCTATGTTTGGAAGTGGAAAATCATCCTTTGGGCATGCTTTATTAAGATCTCTAAAATCTGTACAGACACGAATGGACTTGTCATGTTTTGAAACTAGTACAATATTGGATATCCATTCGGCATAATCAATGGCTCTTATAAATCCTGCATTGAGGAGTTTTTCTAATTTAGCTTTGATGAGAAGAGCTATGTGAGGATGCATTTTCCTCAATTTATGTTTTACTGGTTGTATACCTGGAGCTATGGACAAGTGATGCATAATGAGACTAGTGTCCAACCTTGGCATGTCTGAGTAAGTCCAAGAAAAATTAATGTTCTTGCTCTATAGGAACTTGGTATATGCTTCTTTTTCTTTTGTTGATAGAGACTGAGCTAAATGCACTATTTGTGGAGCCTCTTGTGTACCCAAATTAATTGGCTATGTAGGCTCAATAAGAATTGAAGATCTATCTTGAAAATAACTTGGGAGATGATCAAGTACCTCATCCTTAGGTGCCTCGGAGAGGTTTTCACCCTCGGATACATCCTTTATTTTTACTTTTTTAGGTTCTGACACGGCCACATAGTGGTTTTCACCATCAAAACTCTTATTCTTTTTTTCTTTTCTTTTCATTTTGTGACTAAGGTACTTGATAGTTGGTTATGTCATGCTTTTAGTTGGTTCACTGGTGGAAGAGACTATGGGCTCAAGGGCATTTAGGTAACATGCTATCTCATAGTCATTTTGGAAAGTTAAAAGATGAGGCTCTTGGTAGCATTGAGACCAATTAATTAGGTGAGGATTAGCAAGAGGTAGGTCAATGATGGGTTCAATATTGTGGATGTGAATGGTATCATCTCTGGTGATTGTAGAGTTAGGGTCCATCAAGTATCTCTCTAAGGTATACAAATCAGGACTTATCCTACCAAGCAAAGCATTGTCCACTAAAGCAACTTGCAAATTTGAATCCACTAATCCTACACTAGAATCGTTAGCTACCTCAGGTTGGGAACCATATGTATGGACAACATCAATGTCCATGTCAATTATAGAAGCATTAGAGAGAGATTCCCACTCATACTCATGTGAGTCCATATCTAAATCCCAACTAGGATGTTTACACTAAGCATATTTATGGTGTTTAGATGTGGAAGCACTGATGTCACCAAGGATAACACCTTCTTGAATTCCATTCATGTATTGATGTTCTTGAATAGGATCCTCAACATGATCTTCAACAATAGATTCTTCTTGTTCTAGGCTTGAAACTATTGGGTTGACAATTGGAGTATTTTAATCTCCCCAAAGGAGATTAGTGGCAAGGACCCAATCTTCGCACCTATCTTGTTGATTTGTCAAATTGGGTATTTAGTTTGATTCATCATCACTATCCATCATAGCAAGGATAGGAGCAATTTTTTTGTCATGACTTTCAAAACCTAGGCCAACCATTTTTTTAGACCTGCATCCAAAAAGAGCATGATTAAGTGGTTCAACTCTAGCATCTAATCTATGACTGAGAGGACCATGACCTAGATAGCCCATACTTTTGACAAGAGTATACCCTCTTCCATATGTCTTAGGAGAGGGAGAGAAGTTCTCATTATGCATGTATTTGTCTTCTCTATAGATCCAGTCATTGACAGCCACCTCTTCTTTCTCATCCTGGATGGGCACTGAGGACTATACAAATGTACCAAATAGAGTCATGGCTGAAGATGAAGGATGCATCTCTTGTGAATCTTTGCCATAGGACCTAGGTGAGACTGGTAGTTTTGTAAAGGAGTCAATTTGATACCCCCCCATACCAAGGTCTATGGACTTGAACTTATTCTTGCATTGTGCTAGGGTTGCATCAAAATCTTCTACTTCCCTGTTGAGAGGAATATGAGTCCCTAATGAAATTGCATTTATAGATAATGTGCTATCCCCAGGTATATAGAATTCTACTCCATTATAGGGGAACTTAACACATTGGTGGTAGATGGATGGTATTGCTTGCATGTCATGGATCCACGGTCTACCAAGTAGGATATTATATGCTAGAGGACTAGCATCAACAATTTGGAACAAAATGTCCTTTTCAATAGGGCCAATCCTAATAGGAAGGATGGCCAAGCCCTTGGAGCTTCTCTCTGCTTCATCATCAGCTTTAATGGTAATTTTCTTTTGGGTATCAATAACTTGCTCAGAATAACCTAGTATCTTCAACAGACTCAAGGAACAAATGTTGAGCCCAGCACCCCCATCAATCAACACACGTCTGACATGGGTCTTGTGAATCATGACTTTGATATGAAGGGAAAGATTATGTGGATGGATCAAAGCTTTGTCATCTTCTTCTAAGAATGTTAGGTAATGAGGGATGGCAAGGTGGTTAACCATGTTCTAGAATTGGTCAACATCTATGTTGTTAGGAACATTTTCTGCACGCAAAGCATCCTCAAGGATGTGCTTATGTCTTGGAGATGATTCCAAGAGTTCAAAGATTGAGATTTGAGCTGGCATTCTTTGTAACTGGTCAACAAGATTATAGCTCATTTTAGGGTTGACTGCTGATTTGGTGGTGACATTCTTAGATGTCACTTGCTTGGGTTTGATGGACTGGTTGGAACTAGGGCCTCTAATAACCATAGGACCTTGACTTTGGCTTCTGGTGACAGTGTTGAGAGCTTGGGATGACCTTTGAGAGTGAGGACCCCTAAGAACCACCACAAGTTCTTCATCAAATATAGGAGGAGAGACCACATCATAGCCATAAGGATATTTGTCTCACATCATTTTGACACTTTCCTCAACAACCTCAAGCATATTGACCATATTTTCTGCACCTATGTAGGTATAGTTGATTTTGGCCTTGCCATTCTTGGGTTTAGAGGTTTCCCCCTTTTCATATTTGGGAAAAGGCTCATTGAATACTTTATGGTCTACATTGGTATTCAACCCATTAATCTAAAGTTTTATACTCTCAATAAGATCCTGAATAAGGTGCTTAAGTTTCCAGCAATGTTCAATGTCATGTCCAATGCCATTGTGGAATTTTCAGAAAGCTTTTTCATTCCACCAATGTGGCTTAATGTCAGGTATGCAAAAATTTGTTGGATCTTACAGTTGTGCAAGGTTATTGGCAATAAGCATCTTGAAAACATCCTCATAGGAGTCACCCGGTTTAGAAAATTATCACCTCTCCTTTTTAGGCTTATCCTGATACTTTGGTTTATGCTCTTGTTGATTGTAGGATGTGTTGAGCTTCATAGCTTACACTACACTAGACAAATGGAGGACTCCTTGATCCTTGGGTTGGGAAGATTCCACAACTCCGTCGTTGACTACTTGCTTATTCTTGTTCCAGTGTGAGTTCTTGCCTTTGTCCTTATTAGCATTGTTAGTATTTTCACCATTGTTGTTATTGCTATGTTTCAAACCATCAAAGACCATCTTCTGAACCTCATACCACATTTTAGGCACCAAATTGCTAACAATGATATCAATCCTTTCATGCTCAGGAATAGTCCTAGAATAGTGAGAGCACAATCGTCTCCATCTTTGTAAGAAGGTAACAAAGGATTCCCCTTGGTTCTACTTCAAAATGCATAAGTCTAACATAGTGACTAATCTTGACAAGTTGTATGCAAAATGTTGAACAAATATGTGGACAAGTTCCTTGAAAGTTTTGATGGGAGGGTTTATGTTAGTAAACCACTCCATGGCTTGGCCCTTGAGACTCCTTTGAAATAATCTCATAAGATAGGAGTCATCTGGTGAAACTCAAAACTCATGATGTAGAACTAACACACATGATCATGTGGGTCGCCATTGCCATCATACTTGTCATACTAGGGGATTTCAACTTTTCTAGGAAAATCCTTCATACTGACATTTCTATTGAAAGGATTGGGACAAATAGAGTCAAGTGAAAAGGAACTTTTAGGTGCCAACACCTTTTCCATCATACACTTGAGTTGTTTGATCTCCTCTTCTTGAGGGGGTCTTTGTTTCTTGATTCTTCTATCCACATGAAAGTTGTAAGGGACTTTGGCACCCTTGTTAATCCAGATCTCTAGGAACCTATCCTTGTTTTGATCAAGATACTTCTCCACATATTATTGGAATAGTGGCTCTTGTTGCATCCTCATAAAATCTTGATCATCAAAACTTTAACGACTTCCTCCATGTTGAGAGCCATGATGAGCTCATTGGGAGGGTTGTCTCAAGTTCCTAGGAGTTTGTTGTCTCCTATGTTGTGAAATCCTTCTTCCTCTAGGACTAGGAGATATTGAAGGGGTCCTTGACCACCTTCTGCTTCTTGGGGTTCTTGAGGGAGTAGATGGTGGAGAGTTGTTTCCATTGTTGGTACCCCTATTTTTGATCTAGTCATTGAGTTGTTGGGCTAAAAGCCTATCTTGTTCTTCTTGGAATGCTTTCCTTTTCAACTCTAACAAAGCTTGTTACTCTGCCTCTAGGAGTCTAAACCTTTCTTCTTTAATGGCTTGTTCATCCAAAAAGGCTTTATTTTCATGTTCGATTCTTTTAAGCCTCTCATTCACATACCTTGAGGTTGTTTTAAGCGGAGAGTTGGGCCTTGAATGTTTGAACAAGTCATTAGTAAATGCTGAATTCACATGAGCATCACTAGATTCATTGTTTTGGTCTTCATGTTGTGACCGTGCATCTTCGTGAGATCATCCATAATGTATTTTAGCTCTTTGATGGATGTCTAAATATCTTGAGTTGATAGGGGGTGATTTGGGTTGATTGTTATCACCAAACAACATGTTATCCCTATGTCTTTGGAAAATGTCATCAAGATTTTGATCCATCACTTCTCTCTCCTTTCTAGTCATGGTGTAACTCATGTCCATATCTGATTGAGAAGGTGCTAAAGAGGTACTCAACTCACTAGGATTTCTCTTTGGGTCAAACCAAGTTTCAGACTTGCTCCTAGGTGATTGATCAAAGAGGGGCTCCTTTCCCTTTCACTTTTGATGAGTTTAAACTAAGGGTAACTGATCAAAGATAACTTGAGGTCTTTTTCCTTGACTAACTTGGTATCTTGTCATAACTGACATGAAAGAAAAAGACCCTTGGTGATAAGATGACCCTATGAAATGCCAATAGAAAACTAGGATAGTAAAAGTGTTCAATTGTCCAAAAAGAGATGGTGAGATAGAAAGTTGCAAAAAGTGTAAACCAACACTGCCACAGAGGTGTATAATAAAAGGATGAGTATCCTAACACATATGGACCGAGAGGATGGATTTAACCAAATATATTGTTGATTGAAATTGAATTTTGATGGAAGTGATTTGGACAAAATAGTACTGAAACTCTCCAAGTGTGTTACCAAAGAATCTAAAGCTGTACTTTTTCAACAAGGATGATTCCTAACTTATCAATGACAAGCAAGATTACTTTGTAAAATCAAAGGATACTAATTCAAGGGATCTAAATACAGGAACCCAAGGTACAAACAAGCTTCCAATAGTAGAGTAAGTCACCTACTAAAATATGGTTGACTAAGGAAAGACTAAAAAATGGCATGAATCAAGCAGACATAAAAAAGACTCTGTGTGACAATTACCAGGCAAACAGTATGATAGAATTTGACCAAGCGATATTTTGTATGAAGTAGTGCGATAGTTTCTAGGCAGCCTGTGTGATAAAATCCAGGCAAGCAATGCGATACTTTTGTAGCAATGAATTATTGCATGATAAATCTTAGTATAGTGTGTGATGAAGTTTTAGGATCATACGACTCTTGATCAGTGAGTGCTAAAAATCTCAATTTTAAAGGCAATTCGATCAAAGTTTCAGTCTGAAGGTTGGATTTTTTGATTTCAAACATAGCACTAGCAGTAATCAGATAAGTTTGCAAATAGTAGGTGATCAAACATATCATAAAACACTTGCACAAGGGCAAAAGAAACCTTGCCAAGACAAGCAATTGTGATGTCAAAGCAATAAAATCCTATGAATGCTACCTCAATGTTTGATATTTTAGAACGTTCACATGGGTAGATCACAGTGAGAACACTTCAAGCACTTACTAACCTAAAAAAGACAATGGCTCAATACTTAACAACTTGGCCCACACTTGATTCTCTATTGCCTCACACAAAGTGGTTACCCACAATAGATATTGGATTTTTCATGGAAGTGCCAATGACACAACCAAAGGAATACAAATGGTGAGTAATCTTGGGGTGATCTGGGTCACTCCACTAGGATCAATGCTTGCACCAAGAAGCTAAGCGAAAAAATAGGGTGGCTTCTATCTACGGTTCTTAGTAAGGGCTTCCATTCGTAATACCCCTCTTGCTCCCCAAAGGGACTCCTTACCTTGCGGCAAGTAACGGACCTCATGGCCACAAGATTACCTTAAACATTCTTGCTCAACATTTTCCTCATGGTCACAATCCCACAAGTACTCACATCAAGCAAAGACAAGTACTACATCTACCAAGGTTTTGTGTCCTTGATAGCCTTGAGTTTATAGTGGGTCAGAATAGTTGGCAAAAAGCTTGTCCCCACTTGGGTCGTTCCTCTTGATTGCTCAAGAGCATGCCCGCTAAAGGATTCTAATAGCTAAACAAAGAGTGGATCAACTTTTGAGTTTCAAGATTTCTATTTCACCTCAAGGGTGAAGAGCATACTCTCCTAGCTCAAAAATTTCTCCTAGACACACCAAGCAAAGGTTCAATTACCCTCTTACTTTCAAAATCCAAAGATGGGTCAAGATTTTCATTTCACCACAAGGGTGAAGAGCATACTCTTGTACCACCAAAAGATTCCTACAACAAGATATTAAGTGCCTATGAAAAGAAACAACTAGTATATGCCGCACTTAAAATGAAAACAATTAAACAAGCACTTGATTGGTTTTTATGCTTTGGGCAGCTCTGCAAAAATGGTTAGTAGCCCTTATACATTTGGAGCTTTGACATGCATTCTTTTAAGCAAATATTTCAAGCAATGAGAGCACCTACATGAAAAACTTGTTAGCCCTACAAAGGTTAGCACATCAAAACCAAATAAAATCTGCAAATCAAACTCTGTTCTACTACAACAAATCAAAAATTCGAAGCAAATAAATCAAATCTTGCAAAGAAATGTCCAAAATCACTCACTTCCAGGCTTGGGTGATAGTTCTGTCAGAGAAAGAATCGTACGATACTTCTTAGTATATTGTTGTGATACTTCCTCTCTATGTGATAGTTTGTGATACCTGCATGCGACAAAGAATAATATGACAATGCGACAGAATCTGCAAGGGGGCGCGATACTTTAACTAGTAAAGTATCGCACTAGTATACAAGAAATTGTCATACAACACTGGAAGAATGTCACACAATAATTCTGTCATAAAAATAGAGAGCCAAAATAGCAAGCTAAAATGATGATGAAAAATTGATGGAAATGCATAAAAAGAAGGACAAAACAAGAGTGTTCTACCCCATAGTGGGCACCAAAAATGCACACACTAAATAGTGCACTTTTCTAAGTCATTATTGTGTGCTAAAATGTTTTCACACTTCTATGAGTCATTGTATCCAAGATTACTCAAGAATGAGATCTCAAATGGCGGCTCATAGCTCTCTATTCATGGAGTGCAAGGGTTTATGATGGAGGCCCTCAGATTTGACCTAGTTTGTGCCCATGCAAGTACACCATAAAATGAGAGATTCAAAGAGGAAAAAAAGAATGCTAGTATCCATGATCATCAAATATGCATGTGAATGAAAATGAAAGTAGATCTAAGCTAGATGCAAGAAAGAAAATAAAAATGATGATGCAATGCTTCAATATGAGAGATCTAAGAATACCATAGCTCCAAGATGCCAAGATTGAGAGACTCCAAGATTCCAAGATGCTAAGATGCCAAGACTCCAAGAGGATGATAATGCAAGAGATGATGATGCAAAAGATGGATGATTAAGAATGAGAAAAGAGTCTCCTTATAAAAGAATTTATAAATGAATGGACGGTCAAGATTAAGAGGCAAAAAGAAATGAGCAATGGTGGAGATTAAATCTTGGTTAATCCATGTGCTCAAGATTCTCAAGAGGCAAAATCAATGGACATGATTAAGAGGCAACAAGATATGTGGAAGAGATTAAGAGGCAAAAACTTTTTTCAAAAAGTCAAAAGATTCTATCTCATAGGAAAGTGGACTTTTCTTTTTATTTTTATTTTATTATTTATTTATTATTTTTAGAAAAGTGGTTTCCATTATTTAATTAAAAGATTTTTTATTTATTTAAAAGAGATTTGTTTTTTTAATTAAACGTGGCTTAGGATAAAGTGATTTAATTATTTAATTAAAAGATTTTTTATTTAATTAAAAGGGATCTTTATTTAATTAAAAGGGAGCATGTTCTCTTAATAAAACTTAGGATAAAATGATCAAACCTTATGAAATATTAAAATAATTGAATTAATTACAATTTGATCAAGGAAATTGATTTGAATTGAAAATATTGCAAAGCATTGATTCAGGAAATTGATAAATTGGTTCCATCATTTGATAAATTGAAGAATGGGGACCCAAAGTCTAGGCGACCATTTTAGGGTGCACGTATTTTCCCCTCTTTGGGTAATGTGTGATCATTCTAGGAACACATGTAGCCAAAGAATGGAATTTAAATGTGAGATCGATTTGGGATCACAAAACAACCCAGATGTGTGTTCGACAGATGGGAACGCATCAGGACAAAGATAAGTTGAATGAAAAAAAAGACAAGGTTTAAATTGATAGGTTTGATAAAGTTGAATCAAGGATTGAAGTTTGATAGGTACTGCCCCCTCGTGATCGAAATCAAAATGAGATAGAGGAGAAATAGTAAATTAATAAATTTGATCAAATCAAACTAAAGATAAGGTTCTTGATGTAAGATGAAAAATATAAGGATCATAGAACCAAGGTAGATCATCATGAAAGGTTATGCCTCAAGGTTGAATTAGAAGAAAAAGAAGTGGGGTGAAGAGAAATGGAGAGAAGAAAGAGAATTTGCCTCAAGATTAATCAACTATTTAAGATAAGAAATTTTGATTGAGATCACAAAAGAAGATAAGGAAATGAAGATCAAAATGTGATCACAGTTGATTAAAAGTCCAAAAGAAAGATGAAGGAAAACCCTCTAAAACTCATAATGCAGCCTAAAAATGCAAATTAATATGAAGTCTAACAATGCAAGCTACATGAAAATGATGAAAATGCAAAGGTGTACTTGCAATAGAGCAACTGTAACATAGGATTTTGTGTTCATCATTCATTAGAGAATGTTAAGGAACTTATTTTCATCATTGGGCCATTATTAACAGACATCAAAAAATCACACAACCATCACTAGTCACAAGCACAACTATGAAGATATGAATGTGATTGATATCAGATTGGAATGTGGAAAGATTCTAACATAAGCATCAAAGATATAAAGGTCAAGATGACTTAGATGTTAGCTTACCCAATTTAATGTAGCAAAACCACACTTGCATCAAGGCAAAGATGTCGAGATGACCATAAGAATGGTTGTGCAAAACAGTCAAGGATAATGCCTCAAATATTCAAAGTGTTTCAAGGGAACAACAAGAGACACTCAAGATCTTCAAGAAAACACCCACAAGAAGAACGCAAATGAAAACATGCCCTATGCCCCAAGTCCTCTAGCTATGCATCATGGAGAGACTTATTAGACAAGGACACTCAATGAAAATCAATAACAGTCAGCACACAAAGAAAAGATCATGACATAGCTCAAGCATCAAGTGTTGCATTTAAAAATTTAAGTGTGTTAACTGATACTAAGTTCTAAGGATAAGGATTGAATGCTTGCAAGTAGGTAAGATCACATGACAAAACTAGGGAAGATGAAATTGAGAAGTGTTGAGAAACACTCAATGCCAGGGGTTGTGTTGAAAAACATAGTTTGCGAGGTGTTGAAAAACACCATTTGTGACTTTTCAGGACTTTTTATAATTTTTTTGTATTTTTTGTACCAAGGCGCCTGTTTCCAAGTTTTCACCAAGGCACTTTTTCTATTTTTTTTTGAATTTTTGAATTTTTGATTTTTTTTGGTATTTTAAAAATATATAATTTTTTTTGGAGATACATCAAAGCACCTATTTTTATAATTTTTGACAATATATCATATTTTTTGGATTTTTTTAGGATCAATAAGTATGTAAAATGGATGCCCCCAGATAGAATGGGCATCAAACTTCCAAGTAAGATCACATCATGTAGTCCCAATGTCTAGCAAGGTGGAGAACAAGAGGGATTAGCAAGCTGGTGGAAGAGATGGAAGACAAGAGAGTGAAGGAGAATGAAGGGAATAAATCCTCAAGGGAAAGCTCCTCAAGAGTACCCAAACTAAGGAAAAATTGTCATGTAAAGCACATTTGGATAAGAAATGAAAGGTCAACATAGGATAAGTCACAAAAAGTGTAATGCAAAAGAAGGAAAGGATGCAGTCCAAAGGAGTAGACATATCAAGAGGCTTCATAGCATCATGTTTTTCTATTTTTTAATAGATCAAGACCAAAGGAGAAAAGGATAGCAAAAGGCTAGAATGAATGGAGGAAAATAAATATGAAGGATAAACATGAATGGAATGAAAGCCAGATCATTGTAAGATAGCTCACAAGATAGCCAAATGTTTGTGTATAGGTCAACATTATCAAGATCAAAGAGAGAAGATGGAATGGATGAAATATGTAGAAGAACTACGCATGATGCCTAATTGCTAGGTTTTCATCACGGTACTTATCCAAGGTTCTGTAAGGGAGTGGTTTTCACCATAGGATCTTTTTCTACCAAGGCACCTATTTCCAGGTTTCCACCAAGGCACATTTTCAAATTTTTTTTTCTTTGTCTTTTTGAATTTTTCTCCTTTTTTTTTTTTGAAAGAAGGCAAGCTTTTTAGATAATTCTCCTTGAAAGGATAAACCATGATATGCCAAGGATTCAAAATGGTATGTTCAAAGATGATGATAGGGAAAGGAAGATGGAAGAGAAAAATGGAGGATAAGGTTTTATGTAAAACAAGTGAGGTTGGAAGATATGAAGAATAGGCAAATGAGGAAAAATGATAGAAGGTAGAAGGATAATGAATGGAAGGATTGTGAAAGGGTAGATGGAAAGGAAGGAAAGATAAACATCAACACATACACCTTGACGGGTGGTGAGAGGATGGAGGAAACATGAATGAAGGAATACATGAAGGAATATAGTGAACATATAGCAGAGGTTGCGATTTAGGTGCATGGAATGGAAGAATGTTTTTGGAAGAAGATGAAGTGGAAGCCTTTGGAAGCTTGAATGTCGACTTCACTTGTTTCTTAACATTAGAATCTTTCAAGAGAGACTTTGGAATCCATATAGTCCTAGGCTTTTCATTTATGTTTTATGATTTAGAGAGAATATCTTCAATGATGAATTTTGGAACCCATGCTTGTCTTGTAGTTTTCTTCTTAGATATCTCGTTTGACTTTATGCCTCCATGTCAACTAGAGGAGACATGGTGATCTTATTTTTTTAATGGATTCTTCTATTGCTTATTTCTCTTGTATTGAACATTCAAGTTACGTCCAAAAGACTTGGGACTTGTGGAAGGAGGATATGACTAGTTTAGATGGGTGGGTGGATGAAAAGGATTCAAGGGTATGCATCTATGTTGATCTTGAGGAAAGATAGGAGATGGAGGGATGTAAGGACCTAAGATGGATGACAAATTAGGAGAGTTAGGAGAGGAAAGTGAAGGGACATAAGGGCCCAAGATGGAAGGAAGATGTGAAGCCCTTAGTATTGGTGGAGGAGGTCCAAGGATGGACGTGGAAGATACAAAAGGATAATCAATAAGTTCATCAACATCTATATGAAAACCAAGGACATTAGCATCTTTAGAGTGAGCATTAGGATTTTAAAAAGAATCATGAACATCTTGAATAGGAGAAACTTCTTTGATAGGATTGTTCGGAGCTTGAAAAGACTTAGCAAGAGTAGAAAGTGGAAGTGAACAAAGAATGGTAGAACAAGAAGATGAAAGAATTTGATCTTGACAAGGAGCTTTGGATAGCATAAGTACATCATTTTTTTCTTGATTTTCAAAAGGCTTAACATTGGAAGTAACAACACCATTTTTAATAACCTTAATCTAAGTATCATCTTTGGAAAATGCTAGTGTAGTAAGGCTATTTTGATTTTCAATAAGCTCAATGGTGTAAGTAGTAGCTTGATCTTGCTTAGGAGAAGACTTAAGACATGGTGGAATGAATGAGAAAGGGCATAGAGGATCAAAAGAACCATGGAATAGATAAGAGACATCATGAAAAGAATTGGAGGACATGGAGGGTTCTTGATCTTGATCTTTCTTTATGTTCTTTGCTTTATCATTTTTAGAGTCCTCTTGACATGGAGCCACTTCTAAGGACTAGGAAGCATGTTGGAATTCTATGGAAGACTTTGGAAGAGATAGTGAAGGAATAGTTGAAGTAGGAATTGTAGCATATAAAGGCTTAGGCTCTTTAGGTTTAGCATCATTGAAAGTATTTGCAGCCAAGTGAAGGTTAGCTTGAGTTTCTTTAAGAGGTAGCCCTTGAGGATAACTATAGGGAACCACATGAAAAGTAGTAGGATCTTTGTTCGATGAAGAATTTGTGATAGATTTGGAAGACTCAGAAGCTTTAGGAAATGTATGAGTATTGGAGGAAGTAGGGGATGGAAGGGAACCATCACAAGACATAAGTCCATCATTAACATAATATTTCTTGAGAGTGTAATCTTTATTTTCAACATGAATATTCTTAGAGGAATGATTCTTATAATATTGATTTTTCAAATCAGCACGATGCATTTTATAGTCCTCAATAGTAGTAAATGGATCATAATCAAGGTATTGTTCATAGAAATCATCAAAGTCTCTTTCAAAATCAAAATCATACAGATCACCATCATGATCTATCCAATAGGATGACCCTTTAGTAAGCATGAGCACACGATGAGGAGGACTCTTAGGAATAGAGGTTTCATAGGTATGACTATATGGTTCATCATCATAGCCATCATCATAGCCATCATAATAGTCATCATAGTCATCAAAGGTGGGTGTGTCACTCTTCATGGGAGAGGTATCACAAGGATTACTAAATTTCTCATATTAAGGAGTAAGACTCTTGGGAGAAGTAGAAGAGGAATGAGATTGTGAAGAATAGGAAAGTGAAGACCTAGTGGAGGAAGAAGACTTGGATAATGAAGAATGTGAATAATGTTTAGAAGATTCATGATGAGACTTGGAAGGTGAGGAATTCAAATGATGTCTAGAAGAGCCATGATAAGACTTGGAAGATGAGGAATTCGAATGATGTCTAGAAGAGTTATGGTAAGACTTGGAAGATGAAGAATTCGAATGATGTTTATAAGAGTCATGATAAGACTTGGAAGGTGAAGGAGAATGAGAAGACTTAGATGATGAAGAATGTTTGGAAGAAGAAGATCGTGAGAGGATCATGAGCATGATTCTACCAAAGGCGGGTGATTCACTTGCTTTCTTTTGTATTTTTTTCATGAATTTATCATCAATAAGAGTTTTGGAGGAATGATACACTTCAAATTGAGCAAGGAGATCAAGATCATCCATTTTCAAGAGAGGTTCTATAGCAAGATAGTTGAAACTCATGGTTCTAGAAGAGGAGGAACCAAGTGTGGAAGGAATAAGAGAAAGGATGAAAATGGGAGACTAGGAAGACATGGGAGATGTGGAAGAAAGAAGACCAGGAGTCATTTTGTGCAAATTGATACCATTGAAGTTCATTTGGATGTTGAGCAACATGTCATAGAACTTTTGGGGAGATCTTTAAAGTTTTTATCACTCGAGAACTCAGATTTGTTCATTTTAATGGATCACATAAATACATCAACAAATTTTTATCATTGATCAAGCATAGAAGATAGAAATCAAGGAGTTCAAGGAAACAAATGTCTTCAAACAATGAGCAAGGGATAAAGAAACCTTGCACATGAGCAAGAATAGTGACTTAGTATTTCTACTCCTTAAGAACTACTTGTGTATGTTCTCAAAATGTTTTTTCAATCACGCACATAGTCCTAGAAAGACAAATTTGGTTGCACTATAGTTCTTAGTAATGGTTTGAATCTGCAAATTTTGTAATCTCAAGAGGGAAAACTCCAATCCAGAGGCATCGGGGTTTTGACACATTCTAAGAATTTAATTAATCAGAGACGCTAAACAAATCTGACAGCCCAACAAGAAACTACACCTGTGGATGTTTCTTCCACAAGGATATTTATATAGCGGTTGTCACTACCATGGTGAAAATGGCTATTATCACTTGAGATTCTATCCATGTGGTTTATCCTATAAAGGGAGTGTCCACTATGGTTAAACCTCTCTAACAAGGTGACTCACAAAAAGGACCACATGGGGATGTAGCTTAGATTCAAGGATCTAAGTTTTTGGTACTGACCAAAAAGGGAGTAGAGCATAATCCTATAGCCTCTTCACTTCACCAAAACATAGAAAACATAGTTCATTGAAATGCTAAGATTGAAACCACCTCACCAAGGATTGTAATGTCAACAAAAATGTCTACCGAACTCTCTAAGTGGGTCCAAGAGAGAACGCACCGATCAATGTTGAAGACTAAACCAAGTAAGACCGTGAGATAGTAACAATATCCTCCCTATCTACAAGGGGTTCTATCGTCAAGAAGAGCTTCACAAAAAACTCACTCTCTCAAGAACACTACAAATAGTGTTCATAGGGCCTAATTACTATGTGAAACACATATGCAAGAAAGTAAATCTATGTTCTTTTTTAGAGCCCAAATTTGAAGTGTGATCTATGAAAGAAAATAAATACTCAAGCTAGGCACATGAGAGATTCATTTTAATTTCCAAAATCCAAATGTTATAGAGATTCAACAAAATACCTCAAGTCCAATGCAACATGCTTAGTAGATTTTTGTTGAGCTTTTTTGTGCAAGCAAGCCACGAAATCTCAAACAAGCAAACACGCAAACAAGATATGTAATGTTTATCCAACTTATGCAAACCCTAGGGTTAGATCTAAAAATAAATTATTAGGAGAAATAATAGCCAGAAAATAATTCAAATGACAACTCATATCATGCATTGAACAATGAAAAATAAGTGCATACTCATCACAAAATTTTATTTTTTTGCATTTGACCTAATCAACAAGATCTAATTTTTTTGATATGATTTCAGCCAAAAAAATAAAAATGCAAAATAGAGACCCCTACTAAAAAATAGAGAGCTTTCCAAAAATGTAATTTTTTTAAAAAAATCTCTTCATTTGTGCCCTAGAGACCCATTTTACCAAAATAGACCACTTTTTGTAAATCAATTATTTGAGCTATGATATTACATCCAAATTCAAAACATAAAGAATGGACCCCCTGTGAAATTAGAAGAGCTTTCTGAAAATGTAAATTTTTTGAAAATATGCTAATTTGTACCAAAAATTAATGTTTTATGATAAATCAAGAAAAAATTATAAAAAATTGAAAATACCTCAAAAAGTTCTGAATTTTTTATTGGAGCTTCTCTGATATGTCTCCAACTTGTAACAAAGTTTTCAGACCAAAACACCAAGTTGTTTGGGAGATATGGTCAAATCTTTGAAAATCTAAGGTTTTAATCTCCAAGCAAATCTGTACAAGGGGGTTAGCTCCAAAAATAATCAAAATAAGCATGTAAAGGTGGGTTGCCCCATGGTAGGTGCCAAAAATGTGTGCTAAAATATTGTCACACTTCTATGAGTCATTGTATCCAAGATTACTAAAGAATGCGATCTCAAATGGCAGCTCATAGCTCTCTATTCATGGAGTGCAAGGGTTTATGATGGAGGCCCTCAGATTTGACCTAGTTTGTGCCCATGCAAGTACACCATAAAATGAGAGATTCAAAGAGGAAAAGAAAGAATGCTAGTCTCCATGATCATCAAATATGCATGCAAATGAAAATGAAAGTAGATCTAAGCTAGATGCAAGAAAGAAAATAAAAATGATGATGCAATGCTTCAATATGAGAGATCTAAGAATACCATAGCTCCAAGATGCCAAGATTGAGAGACTTCAAGATTCCAAGATGCTAAGATGCCAAGACTCCAAGAGGATGATAATGCAAGAGACGATGATGCAAAAGATGGATGATTAAGAATGAGGAGAGAGTCTCCTTATAAAGGAATTTAGAAATGAATGGACGGTCAAGATTAAGAGGCAAAAAAAAAAGAGCAATGGTGGAGATTAAATCTTGGTTGATCCATGTGCTCAAGATTCTCAAGAGGAAAAATTAATGGACATGATTAAGAGGCAAAAAGATATGTGGAAGAGATTAAGAGGCAAAAACTTTTTTCAAAAAGTTAAAAGATTCTATCTCATAGGAAAGTGCACTTTTCTTTTTCTTTTTATTTTATTATTTATTTATTATTTTTAGAAAAGTGGTTTCCATTATTTAATTAAAAGATTTTTAATTTATTTAAATGAGATTTGTTCTTTTAATTAAATGCGGCTTAGGATAAAGTGATTTAATTATTTAATTAAAAGATTTTTTATTTAATTAAAAGGGATCTTTATTTAATTAAAAGGGAGCATGTTCTCTTAATAAAACTTAGGATAAAATGATCAAACATTATGAAATATTAAAATAATTGAATTAATTACAATTTGATCAAGGAAATTGATTTGAATTGAAAATATTGCAAAACATTGATTCAGGAAATTGATAAATTGGTTCCATCATTTGATAAATTGAAGAATGGGGACCTAAAGTCTAGGCAACCATTTTAGGGTGCATACAATTACTTCCAAGAGAATCCATGAATGGGAAACCTTGAGAAAGCGACCTAGAGCTCCCTAGGCATGGAGTCACAAGGATGTTGATGGTGCTATCAGCTAGAGCTATTGAAGCATCCAACCTTGCTAGTAAACCACACAATGGGAGATTCAAAGAGACAAGGGCAAGAATGCCAATATCCTCAAGAATCAGGAATGGAAATGAAATGAAACTATGCTAAGAAGGAATATGCAAGCTAAGCTATGGAAATGAAACTATTACAAGCCTTACTAATTAAGCTATGTGAGCTAATCTAGAGCATAAAGGAAACTAAGCTAGAAAGCATAAACATGAAGCTATGATGCAAGAATGAAAGCTACATGCATGAAGATCTCCAAAGCTCCAAAGTCTCCAAGAAATATTGCAGCATAAGATTAGTACACACTAAATAGTGCACTTTTCTAAGTCATTACTTCCAAGGGAATCCATGATTGAGAAACCTTGAGAAAGCAACCTAGAGCTCCCTAGGCATGGAGTCACAAGGATGTTGATGGTGCTCTCAGCTAGAGCTATTGACACATGAAACCTTGCTAGTAAACCACACAATGGAGATTCAAAGAGACAAGGGCAAGAATGCCAATATCCTCAAAAATCAAGAATGGAAATGCAATGAAACTATGCTAATAATGAAGATGCAAGCTAAGCTATGAAAATGAATGTATTACAAGCCTTACTACATAAGCTATGTGAGCTAATCTAGATCATAAAGGAAACTAAGTTAGAAAGCATAAACATGAAGCTATGATGCAAGAATGAAAGATAAATGCATGAAGATTTCCAAAGCTCTAAAGCCTCCAAGAAATTTTGCAGCATAAGATTAGTATTCAAAGTTGCGAACTAAGAATGAGAAAAGAGCTCTCCTTTTAAAGGAATTGAAAAGGGATGGACCATGGAGATTAAGAGGCAAAAGATTTAATCAAGGGTGGAGCTTGAAAGAGGAGAAATCCATGTGCACAAATATTGTCCAATGAGAAAATAAGAGTTAACTTTCATGTCCATATGAGACAAAAAGGTCTTTTCTTCTTTTTATAAAATAAGAATAATGCTTTATTTGTGCAACTTAGGATAAGAGGAAAAGTGGGGGTTTTTTATTTAATAAAAGGGGAGGAAATTCCTTTTAAATAAATAAAGACTTTAGGATAAAATGGTTAGCCCATAGAAAATAATCGAAAATGATAAAATAGGATTTGATCAAGGAAATTGATATTTGGAAAATGTTGATTTTTGAAAATATTGATTCAGGGGTTTGATAAATTGCTGAATGGGGGCCCAAAGTCTAGGCAACCATTTTAGGGTGCATACATTATCAAATTGTCATTGCTAACCCAAAACCTCACAACACTTACTATTATTATGACATAACTTCTATGGGGTTGTAATAAACACTTTTAGTGATTTTTATTGTAACTTTCAATCCTTAAAAAATTAGATTATAGTTTTAGCATAATCCATAGATTAAATACAAGAAAATGTAACTTGACAAGGCATAAAGAGCCTTCTTCACTTTGAGCTCCAAAAGAATTAAGTGGGCATTCCAACTTTTAAGTGTTCACACATGATAAATACATAATTGTAAAGGTGGATAATTCTCATATTCATATGAATAGGAGGTTGATTTCATCAATTGAATAATTAATCCATTTAGCATAAAATACCACACAAAATAAAATTGTATTACTCCTAGCATTACTCAACATAAAATTAAAAAAATTTCTCTTTTGACGTTATGGGACCAAACTAAAACAGCATCTGTAAGATTGACTAGTGACAAAAGAAGGGAAACAAAGTCAAATAAAGAGCATTCCACACTATAACATCTCAAACATGTCTTGAAGATCTTAAAAAAATGTTATCACCTAGTGAAAACTAGATCACCAATATATGCACATCAAATAACCATTCTTAATAATCCATTTCAAGACATAAAAATATCATTTAATTTATTAAAAATATTACACTTCTCCTAGAATAGAAGGCAATAACAAATGGAATACAAGATAGAAAATGTGTTAGAAAAGTATGAATAATCCTTGATTATTTTAAATTAAATAAATTTTACACTTAAAATTGGAGATGGTCGTATGATAGAACTCAACCATGAAATTATATTTCAAGGAGTAGGAGATATTACACTTCATAAATTCATAAATACTTATTATGAACCTTCACTCTTGAAACATTAAAATTTTATAATATTCTACCTTCTTCCACAAAATTTAGAATATTTGGAAAATAGAAGACAAGAGAAGAAAGAATAATTAATAGAGAAGAAGAGAAACACCAAGATTTATTAACTCCCACAACATTTCCTTTCTTCAATATTTAATTTTCTTAGTCATCCTTCATCTAAATAATTTTTTTTTCTCTTATATACCTTCTTCCACCCATCTGCATTTGAAAAATGTCCTCATAACATCCAAAATATACACTATCATCAATTAAAATGTCTCATATCTATCACAAGAAGAATTCTTGTAAAAAAAATTAATGAGTTTTGTCCTAATGTAAAACTAGTCAGATTGTCACAAAGAGACACCCAAGGTCAGATTATGTCCATAGAAGCTATGGTGCTAGTTTGGATCTCATCCATGCTTGTGAGACATGCCCCTATCACACTATGGTGAATTTGGCTACAAGGAAGGGGAAAATGTAGGATTCTAACCATATCCTTGTTACAAGTAGTGGTTGTCATTGCACCAAAATATTGACCTGTTAATGCCCGATACAACCACTAGACTTATAGAAGACATAGGAGGTGATTAAGCAATGTCGTGAACCCTGCAAGGGACATTGGCACACTGCCAACAATCCCCCTCCTAGCATCACTTGCAATGGCCTGCATGGATTCGAACCCATGACCAAGCTTTGATACTACTTGTTACAAGTAGTGGTTTCCTTTGCACCAAAATATCAACTTGTTAATGCCTGATACAACCACTAGACTTATAGAAGACATAGGAGGTAGTTAAGCCATGTCATGAACCCTATGAGGGATGTTGGCCCACTACCAACAATCCCATCTTAGAAGAGACTCAAAAGAATAATACCAAGGAAAAATAGTCTTAGAAAAGTTCACATATCCAAGTCCTATAGCCATTATACAATTTGTATACCAACATCAAGGGATAAATAAAGTGGTATCTATAAGAGACTAAAATCCTAATAGACCCTAGTAAGCTCCCATAGTTTGGCAATAGGCAGTGATTGTGGGCCAATTAAGTTAAGAAATCCCTATAGTCACCCTTATAATTTGACAAATCCCTATAACCATAAAGTGCACCATCAACCCATGATCCTTATATATGTCTTGCAACAAGGCCTTCCCTAGCCTCATCCTTATGCAACAGACAATGTCACTCACGAAAATTATCACTATAGATATCTTGAACACATAGAAAGTCATCTAACAAAAAGGGAATGGAAAGGTCTAAAAAAAAAACTAAAATGTGTATCCTACTATGGGGGAACTTGATTTTTTTCAATTTTCTTTATATAATACATGTTTTAGTTGGTTGTTTAGCTACTACCAAAGGGAACAACTATGGAGAATACACATAATATCATCTACAGTCAGCTATAAATAACATTCCTCCAAGTTTTAAATTAACTACCACAACTTGCTAATTTAGGTAATCTTTGTACTACACATAATCTCATCTACAGTTAATTATAAATAATATTCCTCTAGGTTTTAAATTGACTACCACAACTTGCTAATTCAAGAAATCTCTCTACTAAAGTTCACAACTATGAAATCTTTTCAATCTAAAATTCTTGGTTACCAAAACATATGATAAAATGAATGGAAGAAAGTAACAAAGCATTCTCTAAACTGTACCATATTTCAAGAGTAAATGTAACATCCTTAAGATGCCAGTTTTGATATGAAACCCATTTTTTGTCAATCTACAATCCTCAAAATGTAGTAAAAAAGTCTTGAATTGTAACTCATGGAAATCCTAACGCACATGGAAAATGATCACTAGCTCAACCACATAACAATCAACATGGTCCAAATTGTAAAACCTTCCTTCATTTCCCCAAACACATGTCAACACCTCACACAACTATGAGTCAAAATAACTGTCTTAAAACATTATCATGAAGTTGCAAATAACTCATTATGAGTTACCTTTTCTTCATTGCATCCTCATGAATCATCCACCTTAACAATAGTTTAAACCTCTGAAACTATTCCATGTGACCATACCATTGTTTTTACCCATCAAATGCATGTCATATGTAACATCCTTGCTTCATTGTGGGCAAAAAGTGGGTCCCACAAAATAAGCCACCATTCATGTTTCCATTTTACTAAGTGAGCCACATGTATATTTTCCATCCTTCCTCATTGGTGTACGAGCACCTAGGCTAGCCTCCATGGTTAGTGAGTTTTTTTGGCTTGTACTTGACTCTAGCCAAGTCAAGAAGTTAGAATAGGTTTTTTTAGGACCTTAGTAAGTCTCTTGCAATGTTGGCTAAGTGAATCAGTCACTAGGACTAAGGTCACTAATTAGCCTTTGTTAGTTTCTATTTCAATTTCCCAGTGTAGGAATAATAAGATTGAATCATTAATGTGTCTTAGGATTTAGAGTTGTTAATGGTTGTAAAGATGCCATTATGGTCATAAATGACCTTGGATCCTCAAGAAATAGGAGGTTATGAGTCCTAGAATTTAGGATCATGACATAAATCAAAGTTGCCAAGTGTTGAAGGGAAGTTGCCATCAACATTGGAAATTATTGCAAAGAGTTGCATGCATATGGGTATCTTTGGATTCCCTAAAGTTTAGGAGTTGGTACTCGAAAAAAATCCCTGAAAGTAAGGAAAATGGCATCTAATGATACCTAAGACTAAAAATAGGAGATTCATTCATACATTGTAATAGTTTTTAGAGAAAAGAAAAAAGAGCTTTGTAAGTACTTTAACAGAGATTTTCTAGTGTTTGTGTTGACAATCATACTTTGTGGATTGAAAGTCAAAAACCAATGCTTATTTAGTGTTCTATGGAATGTTAGGATAATTTTTCATTTGAAGTCTTAATTTTTTTGAGGACTTCTAGCTTCTGATTTATAGTGTTTTAGATCAGGTGTTTTGACTGGTTTTGTTTTGGAATAGTCCATGCATTCATGGCTCCCCTATGAAATATAGCCATAGGAAATGCCTAGGGTTAGATGGAAATGTTAGTGGAGTCAATTAGTGTATATATTTTATGGATTAGGAAGTTTCAAAAGATGAGTAACTATTTTATATGCTAGGCCCTAGGCGAGTTTTGGAAGCCTGGTTAGAGGTCTAGAGGTGAAAGATGTGAAGAAACATTGCAAGGTTGTATGGTTCCATACTGCTCCAGGAATTTTTCATGAAGGTAAAAATCATATCTATCCATTATATGTAGATATAAGTCCTACCAATGATTTAGGATTTTTTTTTAACAAGTTTGCTATCAAATTCACCGTTTAGTCCTAGAAATTAGGCCTATTAGGCCTCTTGCCCTAGTTAGTAGGAACCCCCTGTATGGTCACTGTCAGGCCCATAAAACTTATGAATGTTTTAAAAATTCCAAAAGGGTACTTGAATAAAGTCTTATATTTGCAAGTTGTTTGGAAAAGGTTTGTAAGAAATAGGAAAAGGTGACTGGTTAGGGCTACTAGAATAGGCCTATTTTTAAGGTCAATTCATGATGAATCATGGAATCTGATAAGAAGATGATTGAAGACCCTTCCAAAATGGATCAAATGAGTAAGAAAAATAATTTTTTCATGATGGAGAAGACCCTTGCAATGTTGGAGCATGTTTGTGGAGATTTGACACTTAGAGCCTTCTAAGTGAGTGTGGAGAAGTGAATCAAAACTAAGGTGTTGATCATTCAAGGTGAAGTTTTCAGAGATTGAATCTTATAAGAAGAGTTTGAATAGGTATTAGTTAATGATCTAAGCCTATTGGAAGAACCTATAGAGTAATAGGATACTAGGAGGCAAGTGAAGTCTCTTGGAGGGTGTGAAAGCTAACCTTGAAGTTTATCATACATCATATTGGTATCAGAGCTTAGTTGATCAAGCTTGTGGTTAATGTTGCAATCTTCTAAATCAGTAGGAGAGAATACACCAAATAAATCCATGGTGAATAATTCTGAATTAGCAAAGAAGGTTGAGGAATAAGAGGAGGATAACAAATTGCTAAGGCAAAGACCAGCTCAAATGGAGCAGCTCTTGGGTGAAGTCCAAGACAAAGCAGATAAGGTCAAGGACAAGATTGACCAAAAGGAAGAAGCTAAAGCAAGGGAGAAGTAATTAGAGTTGGAAGAGGAAGCACCAACACCTGATCCTATTCTTCTTGAAGAGCCATTCTTAAAAGCATTAAAAGCATTGAGTGGTAAAGCTTTGGAAGGTGTGCCACTATTTAGTGGACAAATGGATCCAGATTCAGTTATGGATTAGATTGATAACATAGAGAACCATTTTGAATGTGATGGTATCTCTAAAGCACAAAAGGTAATGGTGGCCAAGTCTAGACTAAGAGGTTCAACTCTTACTTGGTGGAAATTTGTGCAAACTGAGAGAGAGAAGGATGGAAAAGGTCCTATTGTGACATGGAAGGGTATGGTATCCAAAGTCAAGAAAACCTACCTTCTTGATGACTATGAAGTCCAAATTCATAGAAGGAGACATAATCTTATGCAAAAAGATTTGTATGTACAAGCCTACACCGAGGAGTTTCAAAAATTATGTTTGAGGTCCAAGGTAGTTGAAGAAGAGAGCATAAAGCTTGCAAGATACTTAAATGGCATCATATGGTCTATTCAAGAGGAGATGAGTCTAGTGAACTTCAAATCCATTAGTAAATACTACCAAATGGCCTTGAAGATAGAGGAGAAGAGTAAGAGAAAGCAAGAAACCTCCAAAGGAAAAGGCAAAGGAAAAGATACGAAAGGTCAAAGAGGTAGCTATGGTGGAAGAATTTCTGATTCAAGAGCTCAAGGTGAGGTAAAGTTTAGTGAGAAGAAAGAATGAAGCTCAAGTAGAGGTGGTAGAGGAAGAAATTCTAACTCTAGCTTTAGAGGAAGAAGTGGTGGTTCATCACAAGGAGGAAGATGCAATTATTTTGCCAATATGAAGTTCTACCATTGCAATCAAATGGGGCACCTTGCCTATAGATGCTCAGAGAAATGTGGTTCATCATAAGGAGGTGATAAGAGGACTAACTTAGTTCAATATGACTCCAATATAGAAGAAAAGAATACTGAAGTACCACTGAATTCAGAGGAAGGAGAGAACCTCATGATGAGGAGGACTCTAATCAAGGAATTGGTGAAGGAGGATCCAAGCCAAAGGAGATCTTTGTTTAGGATCAAATGCAAGATACTAGGGAAAGTATGTAGGGTCATTATAGATTTAGGCTCTACTGACAATATTGTGTCAGAGGAGGTAGTCAGCAAGTTGAAGTTGACAATGATACCCCACACCAATCCTTACAAGGTCACTTGGCTCAATAAGGGTCAACATGTGTTAGTGAATGAGCAAGCATGGGTGGAGTTCTCCATTGGAAGGTACAAAGACAAAGTTTTATGTGATGTGTTACCTATGGATGCATGTCATTTTCTCCTAGGTAGACCATGGCAATTTGACCGCCAAGCCATACATGATGGAGGAAAGAATTCTTATTCTTTCAAGAAGGACAATGTAACCTTCAAAATTTAGTCATTGTTAGAGGATGATGAAGTAAAGACAACAAGTCCAAATGTTCTTATGGTAGGTGAAAAGGAGTTCCTAAAAACCATTGGAGAGAGTGAAGGCATAGGCTATGCATTGGTGTTGAAACCAAGAGAGGGAGATGAAAGCAAGGCAGCCAAGAAGACTGAATTACCAAGGGAGATTCAAGGTATGTTGCAGACTTACCAAGGCATTGTAAGTGATGGTCAACCATCAACCTTAACCTCTCAAAGAGCCATAAGCCATAGGATAGAATTTATCCTAGGAACTACCCTACCTAACAAAGCTTCTTATAAGATGACCCCTCAACAAAATGAGGAAATAACAAGGCAAATACAAGAGCTCTTAGACCAAGGCCTAATTAGGAAGAGTATTAGTCTATGTGTTGTACCCATCATACTTTCACCTAAGAAAGGAGGAACTTGGAGGCTATGTACTGACTCAAGGGCTATCAATAGGATAACCATAAGGTATAGGTTCCCTATCCCTAGGATTGAAAACTTAATGGACTGTTTAGGTGAAGCAAAGTACTATAGCAAGATAGACTTGAAGAGTGGCTATCACCAAATAAGAATCCATGAAGGTGATGAGTGGAAGACAACCTTCAAGACCAATGAAGGTCTATATGAATGGCTTATCATGCCATTTGGTTTGTCAAATGCCCCCTCCACATTCATGAGGCTCATGAAGTACTCAAGTACTACATAGGCAAGTTTGTAGTTGTATATCTAGATGATATACTGATTTTTAGCAAGACAAGGAGTGAGCATTTGGAACACCTTGACATTGTCTTCAAGAAGCTACATGAGGAGAAGTTGATGATCAACTTGGAGAAGTGTGAGTTCATCAAATCAGAATTAGTGTACCTTGGGTTTGTCTTATCACATGGCAATCTGAAAATGGATAAGAGAAAAGTGGAGGCTATCATGAATTGGCCTACTCTAAGGTCAGCAATTGAGGTAAGGAGTTTTCATGGTCTTACACAATACTATAGAAAGTTCATAAGACAATTTAGTGCAATTTGTGCTCCTAGGTTGGATACTATCAAAGGAGGAATGAAAACCAAGTTTGTGTGGAATGAAGATGCTAACAAGAGCTTTGAGTTGTTGAAGGAAAGGATAGCTACCCAACCTATTTTAGTGCTGCCAAGATTTGAGAAGCTATTCACCATTGAGTGTGATGCTAGCAATGTAGCAATTGGGGTTGTTCTAAGCCAAGAGGGCAGACCAGTGGCTTTCCATTTTGAAAAGTTAAGTGAGGCTAAGAGGAATTACTCCTCATATGACCTAGAGATGTATGCATTGTTCCAAGCTTTAAGAAAGTGGAGGCATTACTTGCTTCCCAAGGACTTCATAGTGTATTCAGAAAATCAAGCACTTAGTTTTCTAAATTCACAAGAGAAGCTGAGTCACAAGCACATGAAGTGGGTTGAGTACCTACAAGCTTACACCTTCAATATCAAGCACAAGAAGGGTGTTCTAAAAAAGGTGGCTGATGCATTGTCAAGAAGAGCCCTCAAACTCCAAGAAATTTAGTTCAAAAGCATGGGGATAGATCATTTCAAGGATCTATATGCAGATGATGAGGAATTTGTTGATATTTACAAGGTATGTGCTGAATACAAGAATCATTTTTATAGAAAACATGCTGAGTATACTTTGCAAAGTGATCTCTTGTTCAAAGGGAATCAATTGTGTGTTCCTAGAGGCTCTATTAGAGAGAATTTGATTCAAGAAAAGCCTAATGGTACTTTGAGTGGTCACTTTGGGATCACTAAGACTCAAGACCTTGTTTCAAGGTTTTATTATTGGCCCAGAATGAATCTTGATGTTAGCAAGTATGTGGAAAGTTGTCTTGTATGTCAAAAGGCCAAGGGAACTTCTACCAATACTAGTATTTATCAACCTCTACCTATTCCTACTAGGCCATGGGAATGTTTAAGCATGGATTTTGTTGTTGGGTTACCCAAGACTAGAAAAGGCATGGATAGTGTGTATGTGGTTGTGGATAGGTTCAGCAAGATGGCTCACTTTGTACCATGCAAGACCAAAAATGATGCAAGTCAAATAGCATCTCTATTCTTCAAATAAATTGTGAGAATCCATGGGTTACCTATCAGCATTGTGTCAAACAAGGACACTAAGTTTATGAGTCATTTTTGGAAGAATCTTTGGCAAAGATTGGGCACCAACTTATCTTTTGGATCATCCTACTATCCCCAAATTGATGGTCAAACTAAGGTTGTTAATAGGAGCCTTGGAAATATTCTAAGATGTTTGACTAAGGAGTACAAACAACAATGGGATCAGTTGATTGGGCAAGCTGAATATGCCTACAATGACACCTTGAATAGATCCACAAGGAAGATTCCATTTGAGATAGTTTATGGACTACATCCAATGGGTTTCTATGAGTTGAGAGATCTGAAAGGAGTCAAAGCAAGTGGATATACAGATGATTTTGCATTTTCTATGAAAGAGGTTCATGAAACAGTGAGGAAGACATTAGTAGACAACAACAACAAATACAAATCAAAGGTGGATGAAGGTAGAAGGATAGTTGAGTTCAATGTTGGTGATCTTGTCATGGTGCACCTAAACAAGTCAAGGTTGTAAAAAGGAGTACCTCATAAGCTATAAATGAGGAGGATAGGACCTTGTCCTATCTTAGCAAGATATGGTGACAATGCTTATAAAGTAGACCTGTCGGAGGACATTTGACTATCTAATATTTTCAATGTTTTAGACCTTTTCCATTATAAAGGGCCTCAAGAAGATATGAACCAGACCATCCATGAAGTGATCAGGGATGTAGAAGACTTACAACTCCCTCTTGCTGTAGATACAGGACCAGAGAGAGTACTAGACACCAGGGTCTACAAAAAGACTAGACTCAAGGAGTATAAGGAACACCCCATTTAGAGGTATGGGTAGAGTGTTGCTGATGCAATTTGGGTCAAAGAATCAGAGTTTAAAAGGATGGGCATTGATCCTATCATCATCAAGCCAAGGATGGATTGAAGTTCTTATTTTTGGGGAGGATGGTGCAGGAGCACCTAGGGTAGCCTCCATGGTTAGAGATTTTTTTTGGCTTGTACTTGACTCTAGCCAAGTCAAGAAGTTAGAATAGGTTGTTTGAGGACCTTATTAGGTCTCTTGAAATGTTGGCTAATTGAATTAATCACTAGTAATAAGGTCACTAATTAGCCTTTGTTAGTTGATATTTCAATTTCCTAGTGTAGGAATAATAAGATTGAATCATTTATGTGTCTTAGGCTTTAGAATTTTTAATGGTTGTAAAGATGCCATTATGGTCATAAATGACCTTGGATCCTCAAGAAATAGGAGGTTATGAGTCCTAGAATATAGGATCATGACATAAATCAAAGTTGCCAAGTGTTGAAAGGAAGTTGCCATCAACATTAGAAATTATTGCAAAGAGTTGCATGCATACGGGTATCTTTGGATTCCCTAAAGTTTAGGAGTTGGTACTCAACCAAAAAGCCACAAAAGTAAGGAAAATGGAATCTAATGATACCTAAGACTAAAAATAGGAGATTCATTCATACATTGTAATAGTTTTTAGAGAAAAGAAAAGAGAGCTCTGCAAGTATTTTAACAGAGATTTTCTAGTGTTTGTGTTGATAGTCATACTTTGTGGATTGAAAGTCCAAAAACAATGATTATTTAGTGTTATATGAACTATTAGGATACTTTTTCATTTGAAGTGTTAATTGTTTTGATGACTTCTAGCTTCTGATTTCTACTGTTTTAGATCGGGTGTTTTGACTGGTTTTATTTTGGAACAGTCCATGCATTCATGGCTCCCCCATGAAATCTAGCCATGGGAAATGCCTAGGGTTAGATGAAAATTTTAGGGGATTCAATTAGTGTATATATTTTATGGATTAGGAAGTTTCAAAAGATGAGGAACTATTTTATATGCTAGGCCCTAGGTGAGTTTTGGAAGCCTGGTTAGAGGTCTAGAGGTGAAAGAAGTGAAGAAAAATTGCAAGGTTGTATGGTTCTGTACTGATCCAGGAATTTTTGATGAAGGTAAACATAATATCTATCCATTTTATGTAGATAGAAGTCCTAAAAATCATTTAGGATTTGGTTTGAATAAATTTTCTATCAAATTCACTATTTAGTCCTAGAAATTAGGCCTATTAGGCCTCTTGCACTAGTTAGTAGGAACACCCTGTATGATCACTGTAAGGCATAGAAACATTATGAATGTTTTAAAAATTCCTAAAGGGTACTCAAATAAAGTCTTATATTTTCAATTTTTTTGGAAAATTTTTGTAAAAAATAGGAAAAGGTGATTGGTTAGGGCTACAAGAATAGGCCTATTTTTAAGGTCAATTCATGATGAATCATGGAATATGATAAGAAGATGATTGAAGAAACTTCCAAAATGGATCAAATGGGAAATAAAAATAATGTTTTCATGATGGAGAAGACCCCTAAAATGTTGGAGCATGTTTGTGGAGATTTGACACTAAGAGCCTTCTAAGTGACTGTGGAGAAGTGAATCAAAACTAAGGTGTTGATCCGTCAAGGTGAAGTTTTCAAAGATTGACTCTTATAAGAAGAGTTTGAATAGGTCTTATTTAATGTTCTAAGTCTATTGGAAGAACCTATAGAGGAATAGAATACTAGGAGGCAAGTGAAGTCTCTTGGAGGGTGTGAAAGCTAACCTTTAAGTTTATCATACATCACTCATGATGCTGCCATTATCTTAACATGTAAGAATTTCTTCATGCATATTTTAATAGTTTTAAAGAAGGGAAATAGAGAAAAAATAAAATCAAATTCTTCAAATATTAACAACTTGTGTTAGATAACTGAGAGGGGGGGTGAATCAGTTAAAGTTATCCTATAGTCCCAAACTCTAAGATGTCTAGCAATTGGTATCAAAGAATATTGGTTGCTTGGAGGAAAGTTTCAAGGACTTGAGAAAAAAGATCACAAGATATATAAAAGGGAAGTGCCTAAGCTGAAAAAAGATAACTTGACAACATTGCAAAGAAGGATGAGGCTGCACATATCTGGAATGGAAGAATCTACTCTTCATCTCCTAGACAATGGCTACATACAACCGAGTATTGGATCTTTGACAGTTGATCGACTGAGAGATAGAAATGAACACAATATAACTATGATAGAGATTGTTTCTCCTCTATCTGATGTAGAATTTGAAGATGTCAAAGCATGCACAACAATGAAAGAAATGTGGGACAAGCTTGCACTAGTTTATGGTGGAGATGAAAATGTAATGAGGGCCAGAGCTAAAAGCCTAAGAGGTAGATTTGATGATATGAAGATGAAATAAGGTGAAAACATCACACAATACTCTAACCAAATCAAAGAGGTGGTCAATGCTATTCAAGGAGTAGGAGGTATTATTTATGAAGATATTGTTGTAAGTAAAATACTGAGAACCTTGCTGTCTATCTATGCTATTAGAATCTCCTCTATTCATGAAATGAGATCTGCACCTGGTAGTAATCTTACACTTGATAGTCTAATTGGTAAGGTGACTAATTTTGAGCTAAATAGCTATGAAAATAGTATTGTACCGAGTGTTGAGTTTGCATTTATGTTATCCCTGAAGATTGGTAAGTCTAGCAATAAACATAACATAAAGAATGAAAGTGGCAGTGACAATGAAGATGAGCTTGATGAGCTTGAAGCACTTATGGCTAGGAGACTTCATAAAGGTAAAGGAAGGTATAAAGGAAAGTTATCTTTAGCATGTTTTAATTATAAATAGATTGCCCATATCATTGCTAGATCTCCTAATAGGAAATATGAAGATAAAGACAATGACCGAACTGGTGATGGAAAGTTTGGCAGAAGAGATAACTGAGATAATAGAGGAAACTGACACTATGATAGAAGAAACAACCAAGACTACAAAGACAAAGGCAAGAAGTCATGTTACCTTGTTGGAGATGATGATAATGACACTAACACTGACATTGATGAAAAAATTGAAGTGGTATTTATTGCAATGAAAGATGATTTAGAAGAAGAAGAAAGGTATGTAGAAACAACACTTATATCTAGAGTTAGCAAGAATGATACATGTATTATTGATAGTGGTTGTACAAATCATATGAATAGTGATGAGGATAAATTTGAATACCTTGAACACTACAATGGAGGATCTGTTAAAATGGGAAATGATACACCTTTTCTAGTGAAAGGAAAAGGATCTATCTTGTTGAATGATAAGATTAGATGTGAGAATGCATATTGGGTGAAAGGACTTAACTATAATCTATTGATTGTAGCACAATTGAATAACTCAGGTCACCAAGTTGCATTTGAAAGTAGAAAGGTGAAAATATATGATGAAATTGGAAAGCTGGTAGGTATTGGTGGAGAATCCAAAGGTAATCTATTTTATCTTGACAATGCTGAAACTTCTTGTTTGTTGTCTAGAAATGAAGATGTGTGGTTATGGAATAAGAGACTGTGTCATGTGAATTTTGATAACATGGTTAAGATCAATAAGAAGAGAAGAGTTAGAGGTTTACCAAGTCTAACTAAACTTGACCATGTTATGTACAATCAATGTTAGAATGGAAAAATGACTAAATATAGTTTCAAAAGAAAAGACTATTCTTCTAAAGGTATTTTGGAGTTGGTACATACCAACTTATGTGGTCCTATGAGAACTTAGAATTATTATGGTGACAAATATTTTATTTTATTTGTTGATGACTACTCTATGATGATGATAGTTATGTTTCTAAAATATAAATCTAAAGCTTTCAAATTGTTGAAGTGGTATAAAGATAAAGTTGAAAAGGAAACCGGGAAAGATTTAAAATGCTTAAGATATGATAGATGAGGTGAGTTTATTTCTGAAGAATTCACTAACTTCTATAATGAGCATGGAATTAAAAGATAGGTTTCTGCACTGAGGACACCACAACATAATGGTATTGGAGAAAGAAGGAATCGATCTACAGTTGACTATTCTAGAACATTGATGATTGAGAAAGATGTTGCAAAAATGTATTAGAGAGAAGCTGTTAATACTACTGTATACACCTTGACCCGAGTTAAACTGAAGAAAGATACAAATAAGACACCTTATGAGCTATGGTTTGGTTACACACCAAATGTAATTTATTTCAAAAAATTTGGAAGCAGATGTTACATTTTGAAAGATGATAGAAATGGTAAATTTGACTCTAAGGGTGATGAAGGAATATTTATAGGATATTCTACTAAGAGAAAAGCATACAAATGTTTGAACAAGGCTACTAACAAAATTATTAAAAGTGCTGATGTGAAAGTTGATGATTTTGTTGAGAAGAATGATGAAGGTAGGAAGGAACCAAAATAATATGGTAGGTTTACATATATTGAGCATCTAGACTATCTACCCAAGCCATAGGCTGAGTCTACCGAGGGACAGGAAAATGCTACCGAGAATCAAAAAATGCAAATCGAGAATCAAGAAGAAGCTACCGAGGAAGAAAATGAACTTGAACTGAATAATGAGAAAAGAAGAGAGAAAGTACTAGTGAGATTTGTTAGAAGACACCATCCAAAAAGCCAAATTATTGGAGACAAGAAAGCTGGCATGATGACACGAAGCAAGTTAAGATAGAACACGTGCTTAGTTTGTGAATTTGAGCCTAAGAATGTTAGAGATGCACTTGAGAATGAGGAATGGATTAAGGCTATGAATGAAGAAATTGAACAGATAGAGAAAAAAAAAACATCAACATTGGTACTGAGATTGAGTGATAAAAATGTAATTGGTACTAAGTGGATTTTTAAAAACAAGTTGAATGAGAATGGTGAAGTAACTAGAAACAAAGCAAGACTTGTATGCAAGGGATATGCACAAGAAGAAGGAATTGACTATGGTGAAATGTTTGCACCAGTAGAAAGACTTGAAGGAGTCTGAATATTACTTGCATATGTTGCACATAAGGGTTTCAAAGTATATCAAATGGATGTGAAATCAACATTTTTGAATGGAATTCTTGAGGAAGAGGTCTACATAAAACAACATGAAGGTTTAGTTGATACAAATTAGAAGAACATGGCATGTAGACTACACAAAGCACTATATGGACTGAAATAAGCACCAAAAGCATGGTATGAAAGATTACATGCTTATCTTATTATTATTAGCTTTGTAAGGGCAAGTGACAATAGAAATTTGTACATGAAAGGAGAATCTGATGACAATATTTTGATTGTTGAAATTTTTGTTGATGATATAATATTTGGAGAACATGATATTATTTGCAAAATATTTTGTTGATGAAATGAGAAAAGAGTTTGAAATGTCAATGTCTGGAGAGATTAAATTATTTCTAGGTTTGCAGATTATATAACAAAATGATGTGATTTTCATTACACAATCAAAATACATCAAGAAAGTGTTAAATACTTTTGGCATGGAAGATTCAAAACCTGTAGGTACACTAATGGTGACATGATGTAAGTTGACAAAAGATGATGAATCAACTGAGGTAAATTAGACACTCTATAGATCAATGATTGGAAAACTGATGTATGTGGTACACAGTAGGCCTGATATAGCACATGCAGTTGGGATTGTAGCAAGATTATTTGCTAATCCTAAGGAATCACATATGGTTGTTGTTAAAAGGATTCTAAGATATTTGAAGAAAACTGAGGATTATGGTTTATGGTACAAAAAGGAAAGCAATTTTGAACTCTGAGTTTACATTGATACAGATTGGGCTGGAAACATTGATGACCAGAAGAGCACAACTGGTGGAGCATTATTTTTGGGAGAAAGAATTGTAACATGGATAAGAAAGAAACAAGCATGTATTTCTTAGTCTACTGCTAAAGCAGAGTATGTTGCTGCTACTACTGCTAATTGTTCAACTATTGCTTGGATAAAACAAGTGTTGGACGGAATGAATGAGGTGATCATTGATCCAGTGATTATATATTGTAACAACACAAGTGCTATAAACATTTCCAAGAATCTGGTGATACATTAAAAAAAAAAGCACATATCTATTAAGTATCACTATTTGAGGGAACAAGTACAAGAAAAGTAGGTGAAACTAGAATTTGTAAAGTCTAAAGAACAACTTGTTGATATATTTATCAAGCCCTTACTGAAGGACACTTTTGAGTACTTGAGGACTAGAGTAGGGGTCCTTCCCCTATCTATAAACCACTAAGGTGATCAAGAGGTTGTATCAACCTATATTTTATTATCAAATCATTCATGTTGATGCATATAGATCACACTTTAGGATTCCTAAGGTTGTGAAATATTGTAGAAGATGGAACAAAGAATTGTATATCATTACATGAAGGTAATTGATGATGAACTACAAATTTTTTGAATAAATTGTATGACTTGAAGATCTATGATTTGAGATCATTGAGTTGTTGATTAGATATGTAAGATGATTAAATCAGTAATATGTTGTCATTGATGTCAACTAGTTTTGAGAATACTTATCTTGTAAGTTACTATACCCAAACATCTATAGAAAAAAGAATAAAAGAGATGAAGAACATATATATCTACATGAGGAAGATGGATATGACAAATGAGGATAAGGAATACACTAGGTAACTTTTGGATGAGTCTATGATCTTATGTTATTGACTTGATTATGTTGAATTCATCTATGATGAAGGATAGAGAAAAATGCACAAAGTAGTGTGGTCGGTTAATGAAGCATTTTAGTATACACCAACATAGTGTAGTGTATACTGAGAATAGTATAAATCAAGCTTGTGTTCACTAATGCATTTCTTTGTTAATCGAGTAGGAGAAAAGAACTAAATGATTAGTTTAGCCAATGGAAGTTGATGAGATGTAAAGTGTTATGATTATGGAGTTGAAGATAATATTTTTTATGAAGATCAAAGGCTAACATAACTCAAATAAGATCTAAGGGATTGAAATAAAACATGTTACTGACACATCAATCGAGGAAGGTTTAAGCGACAAAATCAACATAGGAGATTAAGTGGAAAAATATGATGGATTAAATTAAAATGGTTTACTTGTCTATTTAAGAGACTAGGGTTCCATTATGAAGCTCATGCCAGAAGGAGTCTATAGAGATATCACATGAAAAAGCTTCATGCATGCCTGATCAGACTGGTTAAGGAGAACTGAACTGCAGAGATTACCGAGCGTCAGAAAGCTCTAACCGAGAGACAGTAAGTTAGTGAATATTGATTGAAACATAGTTGATATATTGATTAGAGGATTTGAATGAGCTTAACATAGATATGATAATTTTCAATTGAAGTTGTGTTGTAATTAGATCACCTGTTGTTACATTTTAACCATTGTAAATAGATAAATCTCTTAATAGAGTGGACTAGAAAGTCTTGTAATGTCATTCATAGAGTGTACATTTGTTATCCTATCAACCCCATAGTGAATGATGGTTGGATGATAATGGTTGGTCTAAAATCCTCTAACAAGGTCACACCTCACAATGTGTTTGTAACCTTTAATAGAGTTGGGTCTTCATCGACCTCACTTCAGAAGAGTGAACAATTTTTGGTTTGCTAGTCCTAGGTGGTTTTTCCCTTTACATGGTTTCCACGTTAAATCTCTTGTGTTATGTGTTGACTGTGATGATTATTTGTTGTCATACTTTACATGTTGCATATTGGATTTGATCAGTAATCATTATATGTTATTAACTGGTAATCGGTAAAAGCACAGACAGAATACTATTTTATGTTACTGAGCTGCAAAAGTTTTAGTAAATTGTTTTTAGTTATACATTTTGTGATTGAGACTATGGATAACTAATTCACCCCCCTCTTAGTTATTCTAACAATTGGTATTAGAGTGTTGGTTGCTTGAAACATATTTTTAAGGGCTTCAACACAAAGATCTCAAAATGTATAAGAGGGAAGTGCCTAAGCTAAACAAGGATAACTTCACAATACGACAAAGTTGAATGAAACTACATGTATCTGGAATTGGGAATTCTTCCCTCACACTAATGGAGAATGGATACCTTGCACCACCCACTACTCCCTTGACCCTTGATCAACTAAGAGACAGGCATGAACATAATGTTACTATGATGGAGATTGCTACTGCCTATATAGATGTTAAATTTGAAGATATCAAGGACTGTACTACTGCTAAGAGGATGTGGGATAAACTTGCTTAAGTTTATATTGGTGATGTGAATGTCAAAAGAGCTAGAGCTGAAAGCTTAAGGGGAAGATTCAATGATATGAAAATGAAGGAAGGAGAAAATATTGTGCAGTACACAAATAGACTAAAAGAGGTAGTTCATGCTATCAGATGATCTGATGGTGTTTTTGATGAAGAGACAGTGGTAAGAAAAGTTCTCAGAACCTTATTGTCTGTTTATGCAATTAGAATATCTGTAATTCATGAAACTAGGTCTGCATCTAGTAACAACCTTACTCTTGATAATCTAATTGGTAAGCTTAAAACCTTTGAATGAACAACTTTGATAATAGTGTTGTACCATTTTTTGAATCTACTTTTATGTCTTCTCTGAAGATCAGTAAGTCTAGTAGTAGAAATAAGAATGATGATAGTGATAGCAATACTGATGATGAGCTTGATGAACTTGAAGCTCTTATGGCCAGAAGGTTACCTAAAGGTAAAGAAAGATATAGAGGTAAATTACCTTTAGCATGCTTTAATTAAAAGGTTGGTCATATTGCTGCTAGATGTCCACACAGGAAAGATGATGACAGAAACAAAGACCGATCTGGTGAAGGAAGCTATGGGAGAAGAGGCAACATAAGTTACCAACACTACAATAGAGAAAATTGAGATAATAATGATAAAGGCAAGAAGGTGTGCTACATTGTAGAAGAAGATGTCATCGATACCGACATTGATGAAGATGTGGAGGTAGTATTTGTTGCAATGAAGGATGACTCGGAGGAAGATGAAAGGTATGTAGAAATATAACTTATCTCTAAGATTAATAATAATGATACATGGATCATATATAGTGGTTGTACACATCACATGACTGGTGATGAAGAAAAATTTGATCATCTTGAAGAACACAATGGAGGATCTATGAGAACGGGTAATGATGCACCTTGTATGGTTAGAGGAAAAGGATCCCTTATGATAAATGATAGAATTAGATGTGAGAATTCTTATTGGGTAAAAGGACTAAACTATAATTTGCTAAGTGTGGCACATCTGAACAATTTAGGCCACTGAGTTTCTTTTGAGAGCAAGAAAGTGAAGATATTTGATGATGAAGGAAGACTTGTTGGAACTAGAACACAATCAAGAGGTAATTTTTTTATCTTAATAATGATCAGTCTTCTTGTTTAATGATGAAAGATGAAGATGCATGGTTGTGGCATAAAAGGTTATGTCATGTGAATTTTGATAACATGATTAAGATCAGTAAAAAGAAAAAGGTTAGAGGGCTGCCTAACTTATCTAAGCCTAATCATGTTATGCGTCATGAATGTTAGAAAGGTAAAATGACAAAATCTAGTTTCAAAAGAAAAGATTATTCAACAAAGAAATTACTTGAGTTAGTGCATACCAACCTATGTGGTCCTATGAGAACTCAAAGTTACTATGTAGACATATATTTTATTCTTTTTGTTGATGAATATACTAGATTAATGACAGTCATGTTCTTGAAATAAAAATTAGAGGCATTTAAGATGTTCAAATGGTATAAAGAAAAAGTTGAGAAAGAGACTGGTAAAAAATTGAAATGCTTAAGATCTAACTGAGGTGGTTAATTTATTTCTATTGAATTTACTAACTTTTGTAATGAGCATGGTATTAAGAGACATGTCTTTGCATTGAGGACACCTCAACAAAATGGAATAGCTAAAAGGAGAAATAGGTCAATCATTGACTGTGCAAGGACACTGATGTTAAAAAAGAATGTTTCTCAGACACACTGGAGAGAAGTAGTCAACACAACTATTTATGTTATGAACCGAGTACAACTGAAGGACACTAATAAGACACCCTATGAGTTATGGTTTGGCCACAAACCCACTGTAAGTTATTTGAAAGTTTTTGGAAGTAAATGCTTTATTCTAAAAGATGAAAGAAATGGGAAGTTTGACTCAAAAGGTGATGAAGGGATATTTTTGGGATATTCCACTAAAAGTAAACCATACAAGTGTCTTAAAAAAGTAACTAATAAAATTATTGAAAGTACTAATGTTTGGGTTGATGAGTTTGATGATAAGAGTGTAGAGGAAAGCACAAAGGAATTGGAAGACTATGGTAGATTCACATACATTGAACAACTAGAGTACCTACTAATGTCGTAGACAGTGACAACCGATCAACAAGAAAATAATACCGAGGAACAGGAAAAAGAAACCAATGAGTAGGAAGCACCTACTGAGCAAGAAAATGAACCTGCATAGGATGAACAAGAAAGAAGAGATCAGATACTGGAAAGATTTATCAGAAGACATCATCCTGAGACACAAATAATTGGAGACGGACAAGCTGGCATGCAAAAAAGAAGTAAAGCAAGACAAGGTACATGTCTAGTTTGTGAATATGAACTGAAGAATGTAAAAGTTGCATTAGAAAATGATGAATGGGTTAATGCAATGAAAAAGGAAATAGAACAGATAAAGAAGAAAAAAACTTTGATTTTAGTACCCAAACCTAAGGACAAGAATGTTATTGGTACTCAGGATATTCAGAAACAAGCTTAATGAGAATGGAGAGGTAACAAGGAACAAAGCTAGGTTAGTATGAAAGGGATATGCACAGGAGGAAGGAATATACTATGGTGAGACTTTTTCACCTATTTCTAGATTAGAAGGAGTCAAAATGTTACTTGCATACGCTACACACAAAAAGTTCAAAGTTTAACAAATGGATGTTAAATCTACTTTTCTAAATGGAATACTTGAAGAAGAAGTCTACATAGAACAACCTGAAGGGTTCATTGATCCAGACAAAAAAGATATGGTATGTAGATTACATAAATCTTTATATGGTTTAAAGCAAGCACTGAGAGCCTGGAATGAGAGGTTGCATAACTATTTGCTGAGTATTTGGATTTGTTAGAACCAGTGAGAATAGTAATCTGTACATGAAAGGAAATTCTGATGATACTATTTTGATTGCTGAGATATTTGTGAATGACATAATATTTGGAGGACAAGATCACATCTGTAAGTCATTTTCTGATGAAATGAGAAGTGAATTTGAAATTTCTATGTTTGGAGAGATTAAGTTCTTTCTAGGCTTACAAGTGATTCAACAGAATGATGGTATATTCATCACACAATCTAAATATATAAAGGAAGTATTGAAGACATTTGGCATGGAAGATGCTAAACCTATGGGAACACCAATGGCTACTGGATGTAAACTGACTAAAGAAGATGGAACTACTGAGGTAAGCCAGACACTATACTGATCCATGGTTGGTAAGTTAATGTATGTAGTTCACAGTAGACCTGATATAGCACATGTTGTTGGAATAGTTGCTAGATTTTCTACAAACCCTAGAGAGTCACACATGGTTGCTACAAAGAGAATCTTAAGATTGTGTGTCTGAATGTGGACCTCTAAATTAGACACAAATGCAACATATTCATTGCTCAATCATGAGATGGTGAGTATGAACATGAATTGTCCATCTCACAACATCGATTGAATTGACCTATTGCCTCCTATGTGGACGGGGTGTTTAATTACTCTTAGAATGAGAGCCAACAACCATGAGACCAATCGCACAATGGAGGATTTTCCAATAGCTATGAAGATGAGTAAAACTGAAATTAAACTAAGATGAATATGCAATTTAATCTAAGAATTGAGATGCAATTACTAATAAATTAAAAGAGATATGAAGTGCAATTTTAATCTAAATATCTTAAAATAAATATGATACTAAACTATGAGTATGTAAGCAAATCGATCTATTATAGCAATGCAATACTATATCAAATGAGAATTTAAACTAATTGCAAATAAAAAGATTTGAATAAAGTGAGACTAAAAATCACTATACTTCAATTACTCTCAAAAATTGCCTCCTTTGAATGAAGAAAATAGGTCCATTAAATAAGCAATCCTGGGAAGAGAATGAAGGGGTTCTTGATTTGAAACTCCTAACTCTTCATTCCCATTTGAGACAAAAATGCATAAATTACTTAATAAAAGAATGGAAAATGCCACACAGGTGACCCTTCGAATATTATGAATTATTAATTAAAAGATGAGTGTCCATTCAAATAAAAAGTAATTATTGATTCCTTTCTTATGGGTAATTAGCCAAATGGGGTGGGTTTAATTTAATTCTAAGCACTTAGGACATTAGGATTAAATTAAATTATCATAAGGGTAATTTAGCTAATAAAAGTCGAAGACTTTAGGAATTAATTTTAATATTTGATTAATGCAATTAGGGTTTTTGCAATTGACATCAAGTCAAATTAAGTCAAGTAGGAGAGAGAAAATTGCCTAGGAAACTAGGACTTTGGAGATGTAAAATTGAAGATAATGCATCAAAATTAATCAAATTTATTAGGTGCCAATTTTAGGGTATTACATTTTTCCCTCTTTGAATTGATGTGCGAACAACGCGTTGATTCAAAGAATGAAGTGACAGATGAAAAGAAATTCAAAAGTCTAGGTTAGGTTGCCAAGACACCAAATAGATCAAAGCATGATTTTCTAAAGTCTAAGTTAGATTGCAAAGACAACGGTCTTGAGAAAAGATGAGAATTGGGGTTAGGTTACCCCAATGCCCAGAATGAGATTTAGATGCAACTTAGGACCGTCTCCAAAATTAGGGTTAGATTGCCCCAATACAAAGCTTAGCCCTCTGAGACCCAGGTTAGATTGCCCAGATAATGGTCTAAGAGAGATTTCGAGAGCCATCTCCAGAATGAAGCTTGACCCCCAGGAATTAGGGTTAGATTGACCCAATACCTAGAAGATTTTGAGAACCATCTCCAGAATGAAGATTGATCCTCAAGGATCTGAGTTAGGTCACTTAGATACCTAAAAGATAGATGACCAGATAGCAAGATGCGAGGCATCAAGATGCCCCTAGCAATGAGAACTGATGATTCAGATCAAACTAATTCAAGAATTGATTTGACAAGATTCAAATGATGTAATCATCCTACCCCCTCAGAAGTGAAATCAAAAGATGACATATCAGAAGAATGATTGACAATAAGAGGTTGCAAAGCAGAAGCAATTAGACTAGATTTGAGAAGCTGTAGAAGCAAATCAAAGCAAAGCAGAGGTCATGTTGACCAAGTTTGACCATGGCTGACCAAAGTTGACTTTGATGAAAAAGAGCAAAGATCTGAGAACATGATGCAAAGATGAGAGTCTGGTAGGAAGATGATGCGAGAAGGCTAACTGCACAAGCGTCCAATCCCAAAAGGGTCCCAAAATTTAAAATGCAATTTCGAGCTATCTAGAGATGTCAGATTTTGATTTCGATCCCGAAAAACTTTCATAGTCAAGATGAAACCAGGATGAAAGATGAGAACCTTTGATGAATAGATCCAAAAGAAGACAATCAAGAGAGTACCAAAACACTATCTCAATGCAAGCCTAAGATGAAAAATGCAAGCTTAAGCTAGATGCAAGCCTAGAATGATCATGCAATCCCTAGGACTTGGTTGTTGGACTCATTGTATTTATCATCATCAAGTTCGTTTAAGCACGGGATGATCACAAGATGCCATAAAATCCTCACTAACATTACAATTATGAGAATATGAATATGACATAAGTCTTAGATTTATCGAAATGAGGTGTAAGCATTAAGGCACAAGAAGCCAGAATGACCTGAACACCTATTCCTTTTGATTTAGCAAGTTAACATAAGCATCAAAGCACAATTGCTAGAAGGACTTGAATGTTGCTTGAGAATAGACACACTAGACACACAAGAGTTCCTTCTTTTGCCAAAGATTGCTCACAGTGACCCTGACGTTCACTTAGCAGGATGAGCGTTAACAATTTTACTTGTAGCAGAAAGAAGTCACTCAAAACAGACAAGGAGAAGAACCAACCTCACCAAAGCGTCCATCTAAAAGGAGTCGAAGTATGCATGGCCATCTAATATAGGATGAAGGCTCTTACAGATGGACACCCCTCTTAGATAGATTCTTTGGATCATTGGAACTAAACTGGCAAATAGAAAGAAAAAGAAAGATCATGCCCCCAATCTTCACATTTCTCAGTCAAGGAAGACATCTTAGATTCACTCGAGGAGAAATGATAAGGCAAACAAAAAAACAAGAAAAGGAAAAGCTCAACATGCTTCAAAAGAGCACAAAATCAGTTTTCATTTTCTATTTACATTTGTGTTTAAGTGGATTGAAGTCAAATTGGAAGCAAACAACATTCAAAGTCTCAGTGGGATAGTGACAATAGGTAGACATAGTGAGAACCACTGGTGACCATCGCGAGAGACAAAGTCTCAAGAAGATATCAGAGCATGAACCAAGTATCAATAGGTGAATGCAGTGAGAACCACTGGTGACTGATACAAGGAAGAGATCTCAAAAGAGAGGGGTTCAAATGAGAGGTAAGTTTTAGAAGGTAGGCACAGTGGTAACCACTAGTGACCAATACATGAGAAATCCTCAAGGAGAGAAATCTCAAAGGTAGCTAGTGATAGGGAGGCTAGGATAGACTAGCTCAGTCTATGCCCCTGATCCTCTCTAGGATCCAGGTGTTCTTCTAACACCCCTGATGGTCTATAGGCTTCCTTATCTCTCCAAGGACCCCCTGACCTACCTAACCTACCCACCAAGTCAAACTAGCTCATCTACTAACATATCAAGCTTAGCTCTTAGACGCTATCCCTTACATAGGCTCAATAAGGGTCTTTTTGGCTTCCAACTCTTTCCCACACTCCAACAGTGAATTTTATAAGTTCCAAGATGTTTTTAAGGCATTTTGCACCTATTCAATGCATTGGCTTAGTTGGGTCTTTACTCGATTTAGGAGTTGCTTTGTATTTTAGGGCTACAAGGAAGTGCCAATTAGGCCTCCTTTCGGATTTGTAGGACCTATAACTCTTCCTCCATATAGAATCAAAATTCCTATCCTAAAGGAATTTCATTGCAAATGCCTAACCCTCAAATATTTTTGAGGTCTTGAGTGCCCATCTAACCGTACAATGTTTTTGGCAAATGTGAGGGTTTTAAGGGTTTGGAGGACTTCTCACTATCTTGGTCTTCAACAACACCTTTCCAAAAATCTTCAAACCTCCTCCTTCACACCACTTCACCTTCAAACACTCTTCTTCACTTCCCCAAAGGGATTTGTCTTGGAACTCCCTCCTTTGTCACCTGGAGCACTTTGTTTGTTGACCACTCCTAGCCGGACTGTGCATAGCTCACCTAGGGCTTTGTCAAGCACCTGCTTAAAAATACATTTTGGGCCCCTACTTGCACATATATAAAAGGTAGGTTCTACACTACCTGATCCCAAAGTTCCATGGAGTTACCACGGTGGGGATAGGAGCTACAGGCCCTACTCCATCAGTGCCACCAAACTGAACAGTGGGCTGTCAAGTTTGATAAGAAAAAGAAAACAAACTAAACACACAAAAACCTAAACTAAAATGCTGATAAATGAATTAAAACAAAACAAGATAACTATGCAAACATGAGGTATCATCAGCAGTACACCATTCCAACACTTCAAGCCATGAAAAATGACTATCAAACACTGGTTTAGTCTATACAACCTATTATTTCCATATAGAATCATACCAAATGACATCCAACCTCCATATTAGGGTTTGGTAGGTCTTTTATAACCTTCTCCTTAGGGTCAGTGTTTAGTTAGGGATTTTTAGCCTCTTAGCATGGTTAGGCAATACAAAGAGAAAAGTTGCTAGCAACTTTTGAGCAACTTTTAGTTGCTTGAACAACCTTTGTTCACTCATTACAACAGACCATTGTTAGGCCTCCTAAAGCACACATGTGCTCATATCTTAACCAAAAACTTATCCCTAGACCTCTAACTCATAGCAAATCAAAGATCTCAAGATGACAACATTTCTTGAGTCAATGTGCCATTCCTAATAGAAAGACCACTTGAACTTCTAGGACTTGGACAAAGCCTAGACACACAAAATGAGCACAAACTCCTATTGACTCTTATTTTAATTACAAAATTTAGTTAAGAAGTGCTTCACAACAAAATTTGATTAGTGGGAGCCCTTAGAAGGGTGCTCCTGCACCAGCTAGGTATCAGTAGGTAGACGCAATGAGAATCTCTGGTGACTGATGCACAAACAGAACTTTTGAAATCGATAGGACAATGCCTCCTAGACCAGGGAGGTACCCCCAAGTGTGAACCAGTTCCAATCCATGAAGAGTCAAGGAAAATCTCAAAGAAAACTAAAGGCAAGAGCATGATATAGCAAACTAAAGTAGGAAATGAACTCAAAGAAGGAAACAAACTAAAGTAGGAAAGCGGGAAAGCGGGAAAGCAAACTAAAGAAGGAAACTAAAAGCGAAGCGATGCTGAGATGAGATGTAACTTCAAGAAACAAGAGGCACTTGTTTACCAAGTTTTCACCATCTTGGTAGAGATTCTATTTTTGCTACCATGACACCTGTTTACCAAGTTTTCATCAATGGCACATTTTCTTCTTTTTCAATTTTTTTGTATTTTTGAATATTTCATTTTTTTTGTATTTTTTTTTATTTTCACTTTTTTTTATATTTTGTCAAATTTTCAATTTTTTTTATTATTATCAAGGTGCTTGTTTGCCAAGTTTTAACCAAGATAATAGATACATCAAAGTGCCTGTTTACTAGGTTTTCACTAAGATGATCATTTTTTTAGGACATTTTGCAATTTTAAAGATTTTTGCCAATATATCATTTTTTTGGGATTTTTTTAGGACCAATAAGTATGTACATGAGCACATAGAGAATGCTTCAGCTATAAAATTTCTTCAAGTGAAGAGCATTGATAGGCTCTTTGAGTTGTTCTCCTTCAGTGGTGGAGAGTCGATAGGTGCTAGATTCGAATGCTGCGGTAATGACATATGGACCAAGCCAGTTTGGTTCAAATTTCCCTCTCTAGACTCACTACTACTGATTATTGGGGTTCTCCCTCAGGACAAGATCACCCACTTGGAATTCTCTTTGTTTGACTTTCTTATTGTAAGCTTTAGACATCCTCTTTTGGTATGCTCTTAGATGATCGAACACCACCTTCCGATGTTCATCAAGTAACTCAAGCTCTTGAAGCTGGGATATTCTATTGTCTTCATCGGTGATGAGGCCCCTTAGAGAGATTTGCAATGTCAAAATCTCAACCTCAATAGGCAATACTGCCTTTACTCCATAAACCAAGGCAAAAGGAGTAGCCCCCGTTGGTGTTCAGATACTTATTCTGTAGGCCCACAAAGATGGATTAATTTGGAGATGCCAATCTCTACCAGATTTATGAATTATTCAGTGCAAGATTTTTAGGATTGTCTTATTAGAAGCCTCTACTTGTCCATTACCCTGAGGATAATAGATGGATGACCAATGCTGAATAATTATGAATTTACTACATAAGTTTGTCAAGTCGTTATTTTTTAATTGTCCCCCATTGTAAGTAATAATAGATGAGGGTATACCATATCTGTAAATTATATAGTTTAGTATGAACATAGCAATGGTCTTGTCATCAACTACAAAGAGAGGCATTTCCTCAACCCACTTGGTAAAGTAATCTATAGCTATGATGATGAACTTATGTCCTCTTAAAGAGGAAGGACGTATCTGACCAACCAAGTCGAAGGTCCATTGCTGAAATGGCTAGAAACTGATGAGAGGACTAAGTTCATGAGTAGGAGCATGGACCAGGTTTCCATGAAATTGGCATTGCTTGCAAGTCTTGGCATAGTGAACAAATTCTTTTTCTATGTCTGGCCAATAATAACCAGCTCTAATAAGTTTTTGGGCTAATGTCAGACCACTAGAATGAGACCCACAGATACCTTCATGTACCTCAGCTAGCACACATTTGGACTCATTAGGTTCTAAGCACCTAAGGAGGGTACTATCTAGACCTCGTATATACAAGTCATTTTCTATGAGGACATATCATGAAGCAGTACGAATGAGGTGATGCTTCTCATTTTGAGTATAGGTTTCTAGAATGATCTGATCACAAAGGTAGGAAAAGATATGGTGGTAGCGGGATGAATCATGTCCAATGACTGAATAGATAATCCTGGATTTAGGAATATCATAGGTAGGGTAGTGTAATGCCTCCACTAGGAACTCATGTCTGAAGTCATTTTCCAGCATTTGTAACATTGAAGCAAGAGTGGCCATTGCATCAACTACTTTATTGTCCACCCTTGGAATCTACTAGAAAGAAATGTGTGCAAAGTATTGTTTGAGATCATCCACCATCCTTTTATAAGGTATTAGTTTGTCATCTTTATTTTGGTAGACATCATTGACTTGATTAATGATTAACTAAGAATCCCCAAAGACTTAGAGCTCATCCACACACCATTCAAGGGCTATCTTCATTCCATTAATGAGAGCTTCATATTCAGCTATGTTGTTTGTGCAAGGAAACAACATCTTATATGCTTTTGGTAATGAATATCTTTGAGGTGTAACAAATAGAATGCCAACACCAGATCCTTGCTGAGTGAATGATCCATCAAAGAACATGCTCCAAGATTGATGTGTGAGCAACATGATAGACTCATTTGGGAATTCAATACTCAATGGCTTGTGATCTTTCAAAAGAGCTTCCGCCAGCTAATCAGCAATTGCTTGTCCCTTAATATCTTTTCTTTCCACATACTCAATGTCAAATTCACTAAGTATCATCACCCATTTCGCTAATCTACCTGTGAGGGAAGCCTTGCGCAATAAGAACTTTAGTGGATCAATTTTTGCAATAAGCTTTATGGTATGAGCTAGCATATAATGCCACAACTTCTAAGAAGTGAATACCACTACTAAACAAGCCTTCTCAATGATAGAATAATTCATTTCATAGGCAACCAATGTTCTACCGATATAGTATATGGCTCTCTCTTTGTTGTTCTGATCTTCTTGAGCTAGGAGAGCACCCAAGGATGTGTTTGTCACCGAAATGTATAGTATAAGTGGCTTCCCATGAATAGGAGGCATCAGTATAGGTGGATTAGGAAGATATTGTTTTATTTGGGTAAGTCCCTTGTCACATTCCTCATTCCATTCATAGGTCACATTCTTATGCAAAGTTTTAGTAAATGGCTATGACTTGTCGGCCAACTATGAAATGAAGCACCAGATGGATTGTAGCCTTCCTTGTAATCCTCTCATTTGACTGATATTCTTGGGTGGAGGCATGTCCATAATAGCTTGCACCTATTCAGGATCAACTTCTATGCCTTTAGCAGAAATGATATAACCCAAGAGTTTACCAGAAGTAACACCAAAAGCACATTTCTTTGGATTAAGCCTGAGACTGAATTGTTCCATGTAGTCAAGGATGGGACCCAAGTCTATGAGGTGAGTTCTTTGCTACATGCTTTCAGCTAAAGTATCATCCACATAATCCTCCATTGTTTTATGCATCATATCATGGAAGATAGTAGTAACAACTCTCTGGTATGTTGCTCCAACATTTTTAAGCCCAAAAGGCATGACATTCTATCAAAAGGTGCCCTAGGCACATGTGAAAGTGGTCTTTTCTTGATCTTCTGGTGTAATTTTTATTTGATTATAGCCAGAAAATCCATCCATTAGGGAATACATCTCATATCCTGTTGTCATATCAACTATCATATCAATATTAGGCGGTGGGAAGTCATATTTTGGACATGCCTTAGTGAGGTCTCTAAAATCTGTAAACACATGAATGGATTTGTCATGTTTAGTGACTAAAAAAATGTTTGAAATCCATTCTACATAATCAATAGTTCTTATGAAGCCAGCCTTAAGAAGCTTTTCTAGCTCTGCTTTAACCAAAAGTGCTACATGTGGATGCATTTTTTGTAGCTTCTGTTTAATAGGTTTGATACCTGGTGCAATGGACAAATGATGCATAATTAGGTTGGGGTCTAGTCCAGGCATGTCAGAGTAGGTCCATGCAAAGTTTATTTTCTTGCTTTGAAATAATCTTGTGAACTCTTCTTTTTCTTCAGCATACAATGACTATGCTAGATGAATAATCTGTGGAGTAGCCTCTGTACCCAAATTGACTGGCTATGTCGGCTCAATCAATACTGATGACCTCTCTTGAAAGTGGCTCGAAAGTGTATCAATTATCTCATCCTTGGGCACCTTAGAGAGGTTTTCACCCTTGGATACGTCTTTCATTTTTACTATTTTTGGCTCTGATACTGCCACAAAGTGGTTTTCACCATCAGAGCATCTATTTTTTCTTCTTTTAATTTTTTGATTGAGATATTTGATATCTGCCTTTATCATGCTAACACTACTTTCACTGGTGGAGGACATCATAGGTTCAATAGCATGGAGGTAACAGGCTAGATCATAATCATTCTGGAACATTAGGACTTCATTGGATTCGGAAGGGGAGTTCCAATTTATCAGATCGGGTCAGAGGAGTGAAAGGGAAGTAGTGATTGGTTCAATTGTGTTCACAACATAATTCTCAAAAGCACTGATGAGAAAGTCAAGACCTAGAGTGATCTCATCCAAAGGAGTGTTTGAATCCCTATAAGACCTTGTGTCAGAAGTAGAGGACATATTAACACTAGTGGAGTCTAATTTGTGCGGCCTAGAGCTAGACCCTTCACCTACTTTGAGGAGTCTTTCATATACCTGAACAGTATCTATGTCTACATCATAAGTAGCATCAGACAAAGAGTCAAACTCATATTCATGTGAGTTAGTACTTGATGTAGGAATTTCATTAGTAGCATCATTAGACTCATTATTATCCCTTGTAGTATTGATAGCTTGCTAGAGTTGTTCTTGTTCATAGTACTTTTTGAAAACATGGTGGCCTATATTGTTCACCTATAAAATTGGGATCCATATTCAGTGTTTCTTTCCATTCCTCATAGGTGAATTGATGCACTGAAGAGGTTTTATTAGAATCAGCTTTAGAATAAGTATCAGTATTAGTCTCTATCATATGAACAAGTATAATAGGCTCATCAGGTTCGGCAAAGCGTGCCGCAAGATTCAAAGGAATAGGATATGGAAATGCATCTTCATCAGAGTTGTTCTTTGGATTCACTTGTGGAGTGGCATCTTCAATCTCTTGTTCAGGTTCAGGTTTAGGTTCAGGCTCAGGTGCAGGCTCAGGAGCTGACACAAATTTCTTGGTCCCCAAATGAAAGGGAGTCTTTTTAAAGCCTAAGCCACTAGTATCTTTCATATGGTAGCTTGTAGCTTCAATGGGTTTTAGTAGGCCATTATCATTTTTCTCTATAGGACCACTCCCCTTATAACCGAAGCACTTCATGATCTTGAAAGCCTCACTGTATGGTTCTTTCTCTAAATTTGGAGGTGGAGTAGTTGTTTTAGCTATTTCTTTTCCCTTGTAGAGCCAAGCTTGGATAGCTCTTTCTTCATCCTCATCTTCTAAAGGTATATAGGCCCTTACAAAGGTGCCATCATAAACTATTTGAGGAGGAGCATTAGAAAGTTTGTTGTCTTCAGGAGGTCTCCCATAAGAGTGTGGAGATAGAGGTAGAGTAGCTAGTGATAGCATAGGTTCCATTTGGTATTCTCCCATGCCTGTATCCTTAAGTCTCAAAGTTTGTTCCATTTCTTTCAGCTTAGCATCATAAAACTTAGTGGATTATATATTTGCTGGAACAAAGCTATCTGTGGTTTGCACAAGAGTGTTTCAAGAGAAATTAGTATTCATAGGTATAGTGACTTCTGCTCCATGGAATGGAAACTTAATGCATTGATGATACGTGGATGGAACAACTTGCATCTAATGAATCCAGGGCCTACCCAACAAGATATTATAGGCAAGAGGAATATTGAGCACTTGGAAAGTAACATCTCTCTCAACAGGACCTACGTGGATAGGTAGCATGACTAAGCCTTGGGACTTGCATTCTTCCTCATCATAAGCTTTGATGGTAATATTTTTGCGAGGATCTATGCAATTCTCATCATATCCTAGCTGAGTGAGTAGTTTAGCAGAACAAATATTAAGACTAGCATTGTTATCTATGAGCACTCGGTAGACACACTTAGGACCTATCATGACCTCTATATGCAAGGGAGCATTATGTAGGTGACTCAAAGAGTGGTCATATTCTTCAGAGAAGGATAGATAGTGAGGTGAAGTCAAATGACCCACCATATATTGGAACCAGTTGAGATTGAGATCCTTGGGAATGTTTGCCTCAGCAAGGGCCTTATCCAAAATCTGCCTATGAGTAGGCAAGATCTTCAGTAACTCAAAAATGGTAATCTAAGCATTGGTTCATTGGAGTTGATCTAAAATGCTATAACTAGCTGAGCTAGCTACAGGAAAATATTTCATGTGTTTTTTGGTGGAGCCAACAATAGTCTTATCCGCAATTTGCTTCAGAGTAGATGCAGGAATATCAGGTCTCTTATTTGCAGTTTGATTTGGAGCAGACATGGAAGCATCAAGACCTTTCAAAACAACTCTCCCTCATGATCAAGTGACAACATTAGCACAGCCTTGAGATTGTTCAGATTTAGATGAACGAGGTGTAGAGCTATTCAAGATAAAAGGAGTCTTAGATTTGGGAGCATCATTGCTCCCTCTAGAAGTGATCATATCACAATACTCTATCTCGACAGGTTCAATCATACCAATAAAATTGTCATTATTAGTGTACGTATAATTGACTTTAGCATTGGTATTCTTGGTATTTGAAGACTCACCCTTCTCATGAGGAGGGAAGGGATACTTAAAAGCTTGGTGGTCAGAATTCTTATTATGGCCATCCACAACAATATCACCACTATCGATCAAATCTTGGACCTTGTGTTTCAGCTGAAGACAAGTTGAAGTCTTATGACTAATGTTCTGGTGATAGTCATGGTAAGCATTATCATTCCACCAATGAGGTCTTGGTTGTGGGTCATAAGTACATTTTTCTAAAGGAGTAATAACCTGATTCTCTATAAGAGTTTTATAGACCACATCAAGAGGCTCTCCCAAAGGGGTGAAATCATGCTTGGGTTGAGAGGCCCAAGGTTTGTTCCTAGCAAATCTTGAAGTTTGTTGATTGTCTATTATGGTCTTTTCGACAGCCTTAGATGCTTTTATATTGGAAGTAAGATTAAAAGTAGACTTTGAAGGCTTCACAATAACATTATCCACTACTCCATCATTTACTACATCTTTGTTCTTATTGGTAGCCTTTCCTTTATCCTTGTTTGTGGATAATCCTTGTTTATTGTCCTTATCCCTTCTTGATCATAAAGGCCTCTATTCGCACTACTTGTTTGATCATACTATCAAAAGTAAGGGGACCTTGCAATTGCACTTGGTATCCAAAGTCTGGGACAAGATTGTCCAAGAAGATGTCAAGTCTCTCAAACTCTGGTAGTTTGTGAGGACACCTCATACATAATTGTCTCCACCTTTGGAGGAATGTTAGGAAAGATTCTCCTTGTTGTTGTTTTAAGTTGCAAAGATCCTGGATGTTGACTAGATGATGAATATTATGCGAGTAGTGCTAGAGAAAAAGATTAGCCATTTCGTCAAAAGTTTTAATACTAGTAGGCAATCTAGAGAACCATTCCATAGCTGGTCCACCCAAACTACGAGGAAAAAAGTGCATAAGATATGTTTGATCATGCATGAATTCCATAGACAATGCACCAAACTCCCTCAAGTGATCTTCGGGATCAGTTGTACCCAAGTATTTTTCATATTTAGGGAGTTCCACACCTTTGGGAAAAGATGGCATATGAAGACTTATGTCAAAAGGGAAAGGACAAACACTTTCCATCGTAAATTGTTGAGTGGGTTTGTCTTTATTCCTTGCAAGTTGACTAATCTGATCTTGCATTTCTCGGACCATCTTTTGCAACTTTGTGGTCTCAGTTTCTTCTTCCTTAGCTACAAGTGTTTCAACTTGATAGTCTTAGGGTAACTTGGCCCCTTGTTTAGCTAGCTCAAGGAAGTAATTTTCTTTCTCTTCTAGGAGAAGGATCTCCATCATTTTAATAAGAACCTTATTAGCTTTGGTAGCATCTATATCTTGTTGAGTTATCACTTCATTTTCATTCCCAAGAATCTCGTAAATACTCAGAATCTAATCTTGTTGCCAATCATCTTGGTTTTGATCAAATGGAGGAGGATGATAGAAATAGGCTGGTTGTCAATCTCCTTGAGGTTTTCTTCGAGATTGATCATCATTGTGGGACTGATTTTGGTCATGTTGAGATTGACCATGAGGTTTCTCATTCCGAGGTTGAGCATGACATGGGTCATTAGAAGATTGACCATGATATTGATGTTTTGTGATTGATCTAAGGTTTGACTATACTTGCCTGGTTGGAAATAAAACAGATCTCTCATCTTGTTGTAAGATTATGTAGTGCATGAATTCTTAGTGAAATGATATGTCTAATTCTGAAAGGGTGCAGCCATGGTAACCTTTGGTGAGTGAATAGGATCAAAAGATTTAACAAATTTAGATGAGAAGATATCTTCAATAGTATCACTAGGTTCAATGATAGAACTATTCTCAATAGGATCAATAGGTATGATAATAGGATTAGTCTAAGGAAGAGGTCTTCCAAATTTGTGAAACAATGAGTTCTCTTGGAAGAATGAGTTGTCTTGGTCTTCAAATGAGAAACTAGGTTGCACTTCAAACAATGGATTAAAACACTCTTGAAACACTAGAGGTGATGGTTGAGATGGACTATCTTTCAAAGTATTCAATGAGGAAATCGAGGATATCTCACAAAGTTCAAATTTCACAACAAATTTAGGAGGATCTATTTCTTGATTAGGAGGTTCACTTCTACCTTGATCAGGATTCTAAATGGGATAGGTCTTGCCACTTCTAGTTGTGACAGTCATAGACAAAGATGAATGAGAGAGGACTTGGGATAAAGCTAGACTTGGTCTCTAAGAACAACACAAAAGGAGATAAAGGCTAGAATAGCCAAGATGCGAGATGGACCTGGTACAAATCATCAAAAGAGGTGGCTAGAATAATCAAGATAAGACTATCGCAACATGAGATACAAAAGGCATAAAGAGATAAGGTAAACCAATGAGAGACAACATGAGTCAAAGAAAAGATTGATCGATTCCTAACTCAAAACAACCAGTTTCTAATAGTGAATGAAAAGAAAGTAGAAGAACAGACCTTAGAAAAAAATTAGATCAGATAAAAAGTCAAACAGTCAATGGAAAATAGGTCTCTATTTTTGCAAACTGGGCTATAGTCTCACACGAGAGAGTACCAAGCCACATGAGAGAACACCAGTCTTTGTGTGAGAGAACAAAGTCTCGCATGAGAAAGTGCTCTGAAGTGTGAAACTTCATGTAGGAAAAGTACAAAATCTGACAATCTGACATAGTTTTTGAGGTTAAAGTTGAAGGTACAGCCTGAATTGATGTTTGACAAAAAATCTAGTTTCCTAACAGGTTTGAAGAATAGTTTAATCAAAAATCTCATTTTAGGGTTCCAAGCATTCATTTAAAGACACAAAGGTTCAAATCAAGCAGTTGTGATACAAGAAGTAGTCATTAACAGACCTATCAAGGACAAAGCAACTTGATAGCATCAGGGGAGTCTTTGTTTGATAATGATTGGACAATGTTTAAGACTTGATAACAAATACATAGCTTAGTCCTACAAAAAAAATGGTGACAAGCCAAAACCTTTGCCCCATTGCTTATGCAAATATGTGCACCTCACACAGCTGTGTCACCCCCTAGAGGGCACCCATGTTTTTTGTGTTTCCAAGGACTCAATGGTGTATGTTCAAAGGTTACCCTTGTAGTAGGGGCCAGTGTCACAACCACCTTCAAGCATCCAGGTGTATGCCTATGATGAGAATCTATGGGAGAGATTCTTCCCCCTCCCTGTGAAAAGATTATGACTCCTTTCGGAGGTGAACCGGGTAGGCCACTAGCTAAGGAAAGTTTTTAATAGGCTTCTATTCGTGATAACCTTTGGTGCCCCTGATACAGGGTTGAGGCCTCGCAGCCACACCAACACTCGAAAGTCATACACCCCCGCAAGTAGGGCTAGGAGCGGTGCCGCTCTGTATAACAGACGAAGCCTTCTCAAGATGATAGTCAAAGTCTTGAGAAGGAAGCTAACATGGTTTTGGAGTCTTTAGAATCAACAAAATGTTCTTTATTAGAGTGAGGTAGAATCATCGGTGATAGGTGCGTACTCACTTGGGTCATTCCCAGAGGTTCAACTTCTGGTAGGCCCTCTAAAGGTGACATTGGACTTGGTTTAGATTCAGGGGTTAAATTTTTTTGGTTCTCCCAAAGGGAGAAGAGCATACTTCTCTACCCCATTTCCACACCCAAACACATCAAGAAGATTTATCATCTAGTTAGTTTCACTCCACCACAACTACAAGCTTTTGGGTTTTTGGTTCTCTCAGAGAGAGAAGAGCATAATCCCCTGGAAAATAGAAGCATAAAGATTCATGAACTTTCTCTGCTTCCCCAAGAATTTTTCATATTAGTAAGATCATTAGGATTTCAGGTTCATTCATGGTCATCACCTCTATGTAATGAAGAGCCAAATTCCCTACTCACTATCAAAATCCTCAAAAAATTTTAATGGAGCCCTATTTAGACTATGTGAATGAAAGCAAGAAACAAACACAACATTTTAGAAAATCTTTAGCTATCATCCTGCAATCAAACCATTAGTATGTTTTCAAGTCCTTGGTCAAATGTCTTGCAGAAAACTATTATGTTGTGAAAATAACAGAGAAAGAATGAACAACAGCAAACAAAAAATTGTTAGAAATTTGAAACTGGAAAGATAGAAACTGAGAAAATTGAAACATTGTACTCCAGTCTTGTGTGAGAAAGTACTCCACAACGCGCAAGAAAGTGCAAGATGCTGGGCGAAGGTGCAAAAGCTTGCACGAGAAAGTGCTATAGGGAGAAAAATCTCACATGAGACGCTCTAGATTCTCATGTGAATATCCATACATAGACAGTACAGATGCACATCAGAGCTTGAATTTCTATCAGAAAAAAATGAGAATGAGGCCAAAAATTAGTTTTTCTACCCCATGGTGGGCACCAAAATGTGTGTGTCTGAATGTGGACCTCTAAATCAAGCACAAACGTAACATCATCATTGCTCAATCATGAGATGGTGAGTATGAACATGAATTTTCCATCTCACAACATCGATTGAATCAAGTTGTTGCCTCCTATGTGGACAGGGTGTTTAATTACTCTCAGAATGAGAGCCAACAACCATGAGATCAATCCCACAATGGAGGATTTTCCAAGAGCTATGAAGATGAGTAAAATTGAAATTAAACTAAGATGAATATGCAATTTAATCTAAGAATTGAGATGCAATTACTAATAACTTGAAAGAGATATGAAGTACAATTTTAATCTAAGTAGCTTAAAAGAAATATGATACTAAACTATGAGTATGTAAGAAAATTGATCTATAATAGCAATGCAATACTATATTAAATGAGAATTTAAACTAATTGCAAATAAAAATCTTTGAATAAAGTGAGACTAAAAATCACTATAGTTCGATTACTCTCAAAAATTGCCTCCTTTGAATGAAGAAAATAGGTCCATTAAATAAGCAAACCTGGGAAGAGAATGAAGGGGTTCTTGATTTGAAACTCCTGACTCTTCATTCCCATTTGAGACAAAAATGCATAAATTACTTAATAAAAGAATGGAAAATGCCACACAGGTGACCCTTTGAATATTATGAATTATTAATTAAAAGATGAGTGTCCATTCAAATAACAAGTAATTATTAATTCCTTTTTTATGGGTAATTAGCCAAATGGGGTGGGTTTAATTTAATTCTAAGCACTTAGGACATTAGGATTAAATTAAATTATCATAAGGGTAATTTAGCTAATAAAAGTCGAAGACTTTAGGAATTAATTTTAATATTTGATTAATGCAATTAGGGTTTTTGCAATTGACATCAAGTCGAATTAAGTCAAGTAGGAGAGAGAAAATTGCCTAGGAAACTAGGACTTTGGAGATGTAAAATTGAAGATAATGCATCAAAATTAATCAAATTTATTAGGTGCCAATTTTAGGGTACTACAAAGATACCTAAAGAAAATTGAAGATTATGGACTTTGGCATCCTAAGAATGGAAAGTTTGAACTTAAGGTATACACCGATGCTGATTGGGCTGAAAATGTTGATGATAGAAAGAGTACCACTGGAGGAGCATTCTTCTTTGGTGAAAGACTTGTTACATGGACAAGTAAGAAATATTCTTGCATTTCCCAGTCTATAGATGAAGCAAAGTATGTTGTTGCTACTACAAAATGTTCAAATATTGCTTATATTAAGCAAGTGTTGGAAGGTATGAATGAGGTAATCACTGAGCCGGTGATTATATATTGTGACAACACTAGTGCAATTAATATTTCAAAGAATCTAGTGATGCACTCTAAAATAAAGCACATATCTATTAAGTATCACTACTTAAGGGAACAAGTACATGAGAAGCAAGTGAAGCTAGAATTTGTTACATCAAAAGAACAAATTGCTGATATTTTCACAAAGCCTCTATCAAAGGATACATATGAATACTTGAGGACTAGACTTGGGGTCCATCCCCTATCTACCAGTCACTAAGGTGATCTAGAGGTTGCATTAGCCTAATCTTCTCAGAAGATCATACATGTTGATATAACAGAGTTCACACTTTGGATTTTTGTCTAAGGTTGTGAGAGGTTGAAGAACTGGAATAGATTTGCACATCAGTATATAGAGATACATAGAATGCACCAGAAAATAGAGAGTTACATGGCTACTAGAGAGCTATAAGTTTTTATTTTTCTTTAGAATTTTTGTCAAAGGGAGAGAGATCTCAATATGAAGCCAAAGACAAAGGGAGAGAGATACAGAAAATGGAGAGCATTGAAGATCAGTTACTAAGAACATAAGAAAACTTGTGAACTAAAAAGATCATATCTACAGAAGTTAGTCTACACTTGCAAATGCTTTTATGTAACATAGTGATTAAACATATTAAGCTAGGGAGAGCTTGTACCGAGTTACATCATTTGTTGATAGAGTTGTAGAATACATGTTTGGTATGTGTATGGCATATTTCATATTGCTTGTGTTTCCATCAATGCTAAAGGGAGAGATTGATGAACTACAACTAATTTGAATAAATTGTATGACTTGAAGATTTGTGATTTGAGATCACTGAGTTTCTGAATAGATATGTAAGATGATTAAATCAGTAATATATTTTCATTGATGTCAACTAGTTTTGATAATACTTATCATGTAAGTTACTATACCCAAACATCTGTAGAAAGAAGAAGAAAAGAGATGAAGAACATATATATCTACATGAGGAAGATGGATATGACAGATGAGGATAAGGAATACATTGGATAACTTTTGGATGAGTCTATGATCTTATGTTATTGACTTGATTATGTTACATTCATCTATGATGAAGGATAGAGAAAAATGCACAAAGCAGTGTGGTTGGTTAATGAAGCATTTCAATATACACTGATGTAGTGTAGTGTATACCAAGAATAGTATAAACTAAGCTTGTGTTCATCAATGCATTTCTTTGTTAACCGAGCATGAGAAAAGAACTAAATGATTAGTTTAGCCGATGGAAGTTGATGAGATGTAAAGTGTTATGATTATGGAGTTGAAGATATTGTTTTTTATGAAGATCAACGACTAACATAATTTGAAGAAGATCTAAGGGATTGAAATAAAACATGTTACTAACACATCAGCCGAGGAAGGTTTAAGTGGAAAAATCAACAAAGGAGATTAAGTGACAAAATTTGATGGATGGAATTAAAATGGTTTACTTGTCTATTTAAGAGACTAGGGTTCCATTATGAAGCTCATGCTGGAAGAAGGAGACTATAGAGATATCGTGTGAACAAGCTTCATGCATGCCTAATCAGATTGGTTAAGGAGAACTAAACTGTAGAGATTACCAAGCGTTAGAAAGCTATAACTGAGAGACAGTAAGTTACTGAATATTAATTGAAACAAAATTGATATATTGATCAGAGGATTTGAATGAGCTTAACCTAGATTTGATAATCTATAATTGAAGTTGTGTTGTAATCAAATCACCTGCTGTTAGATTTTAACCATTGTAAATAGATAAATCTCTTAACAAAGTGGACTAGAAAGTCTTGTAATGTCATTCATAGAGTGTACATTTGTTATCCTATCAACCCCATAGTGAATTTTGGTTGGATGATAACAATTGGTCTAAAATCCTCTAACAAGGTCACACCTCACAGTGTGTTTGTAACCTTTAACAAGGTTGGGTCTTCACCGACCTCACTTTAGAAGAGTGAACAATTTTTGGGTTGCCGGTCCCAGGTGGTTTTTCCCTTCATAGGGTTTCCACATTAAGTCTCTTATGTTATGTGTTGACTGTGATGATTGTTTGTTGTCATACTTTACATGTTGCATATTGGATTTGATCGGTAATCATTATATGTTATTAACTAGTAATCGGTAAAAGCATAGACAAAATATTATTTTATGTTACCAAGATGCAGAAGTTTTAGTAAATTATTTTTGGTTATACATTTTGTGATTGGGACTGTGGATAACTGATTCACCCCCCTCTTAGTTATTCTAACACTTGATCTAGATCGAAACACAAAGAACAACTTGGCTACTGAAGAGCTACTTATTTTCTTTTGGCATTGTTGTCAAAGGGAGAGATATTTATATGAAATATTTGTTGATGAGAACATGAAAAGGAAGAGAAATTTCAATGTGAGAAAGAATAAGAGAACTAAAGAAGATCAAATTCATAGGGAGAGTCTGTATGGAATTTTGTTTGTAGTGATTAAACATATTAAATATCAAGCTAGGGAGAGCTTACCGAGCTACAACATTTACCTATATAGTTATAGAAAAAATATTTGGTATGGTATGGCATATTTCATATTGTTTGTGTTTCCATCAATGACAAAGGGAGAGATTAATGACCTGCAACTAATTGTATCTTGATAAATTGAAGAAACAATGATTAGAGATCACCGAGATATCAAAATGATATGTAAGATGATTAAATCAGTCAATATGTTGTCATTGATGTCAACTAGTTTTGACTATACTTATCATGATATTTACAAACATCTAAACATCTGTAGAAGGAATAAATGGTAAAGAAATGAGACATCTACATAAGGAAAAGATGGATATGACAAATAAGGATAAAGTATACATTGGGTAACTTATTGATGAGTCTATGGCATTATATTGTGACTTGAGCATGTTACATTATTCTATTATGAAGAAGAGATCAGAATTGAATAAGTTAATGTGGTGGGCAATTGAATATTTTTGTATACACTGAGTCAATCTTGTGTATACCAAGTGATAGTAATAACCAAGTCAATTATCACCAACACATTAAGTATTAACTGAGTATGGATGAAAAGATTAAATATTTTAAAAATTGACTGAAATTGATGCACTGTAAATTGCTAATGATTCCGAGGTAACATATGAAGTTTTTATAAGATCCACAGATGAAAAAATTTAGAGATGATCTAAGAGAAGAGAATGAAATGTGTTATTGACACATCTACTAAGGAATCTTGAAGTGACAAAATGGACGAAGAAGATTAAGAGGCAAAATCTAATGGCTGATATGAAAATGGTTTACATGTCTATTTAAGAGACATGAGATTCATTTTTTAACTATACTGGATGAATAGAGATTTCAGAATATTTTGTGTGAAGACATTTTTCATGCATTCCTGATCAAACTGGTTACGGAAAGAACTGAGTTGAACTACAGGTATAACCGAGCATTAGAGATATAAACACTAAGTGAAGTAAGTTGAAGGATATGATGAAGTGAATTGGTTATTGATCAAAAGAGTTTTTATGAGCTTAGCATAGATCTAAATATTTGCAAATTGAGTTGTATTTGAATCAGATCACTACTGTATCAATTTAAACATTGTTACAACAAAATCTTTTAACCAAGTAGACTTAACAATATTTTGTATTTCTATATGACATTCAAGGAATGTTAATTGTTATCTTGTTGACCCCATAGTGAATGCTAGTCAAAAGTTAACTGTTAGTGATAAATCCTTTAACCAGGTCACACATGATAGTGTGCATTGTAACCTTTAATAGGGTTGGCTCCTAACTGAGCACACTTCAAAAGAGTGAAATATTTTGGGTTATCGGTCCCAGGTGGTTTTTCCCTTAGTAGGGTTTCCATGTTAAATCCTTGTGTTATGTGTTATTTGTTATGATTATTTTTCTATCATACTTTACATGTTGCATATTTGATTAATTGGTAAAGATAGTTTGGATAATTACTGGTATTCGGTAAATGATCAGAAAGATAGTTATTTTAGCTTACCGAGCTATTTGATTTGTTGAATAAGTTTGAAAAAGTACATCTGAGAGTTTGAGATTGTAGGATAACTGATTTAACTGATTCACCCCCCCTCTAAATTATTTAACAACTCTTTCCTTGACAATAAGAATCCTTATAAACATCAATTAGCCTATCTCCAATGGTCCCCAACTAATTTTCTGATGGGTGACCATTTGGATTTGAAAATTGCACTCTTGCACTAGAAAGTTGCAAATGTTGTCAATGGAACTTTTGCAACTTTTTCTAAATTTTTCCCCTACTTAATAAAACAAATTAAAACTTGATGTCTATCCCTAATACATAATTGTTGGAAACTGCAATTGAAACAATTGTTGTATTTCATTTATGTCAAACCTTAACTGGTAAGACTGTTTCTATCTAAGAAAGTACTATATCTATTTGATTGTTGAGAAGGGGATAGGCAAGGTTGGTAATAATAGCACCTAAGGAAAGGTTGAGTTATCTTGATACTTCAATGAGTACTTGATTATGTGGCACAATGATAAGATAATGTATTGTTTATCTAAGTAAGAATGAAGACTAAACTAGTAGGCTTAACTAAGCAAAAGTGAAGAAATCTAGTTTAAGCTGAATGATGTTAGTTTCGACTGAGCTAGTATATGCCGAGTAAAATTAGTGTTGATCGAACATCAGTTAATTTCCAAGGAAATAGTTTTTGTGGTGACCACGCTTTCTAATGAAGACCAAGGAGTCAAACACTATATTGACCGAGCATCAGTATTTTATATTTGAGGAAGAATTTAGATTTCCAGCTAACATAGTTGAATTCTTGGATTATGTAAAATATGTTGACTTTATTTATTGTTTGTATGGAAGTATTTATTGCACTGTAAAATGTTTTATTGTAAATCTATTAAGAGATTTGAGATACTTTTAGAAGGATAGATGAAGAACATAAAGTTGGAAAGATTCTACAAATCTGACCTAACCCTAAGATCTACGAAGGAGATTAAGTGGCAAAAGATGTATTGACCTAATTGAGGAAGTATTAAGGAAACCTAAGCATGAGGTTGAAAAAAGAGTGGATGTTGGAAGTATTATTGATGTTATTGACTATCTAAGTAGAAAAGGCTGAAGGAGAAGTGGTGTGATTGCTTGAAGAGATTTTTGAGAAGATCAGTGATGGAGATGGAAAAGGTTCATAGTCAGTAAGCCATCATATGTGTACGGAATTGGATTTGATATTTGTAAAGTGAGTTGTATATTTCTCAGATCAATACTACTATTACTTTCTAACCATTGTATCAGTCAAAATCCTTTTAAAAGAAGTTGACCTAATAGTCATTTGTATAAATCCTTTGAACAGGTTTGCATTCTAATGGGATGTATGTAAGTCCTATAACAAGATGCACTTTTAATAGAGTGGTTGAAATACTTTAACTGGATCACACCTGATAGTGTGTTTGTAACCTTTGACAGGGTTGGATTTTCACAAAGCTCACTTTAGAAGAGTGAAAATAATAGTAACATGTTACAAAGTGGTTTTTCCCTAATTGGGTTTCCACTATAAATCCTGGTGTTAATACTTGTTTGAATGTTTTGGTTTGAATATTTTTGTGTTTTACAAGTTAGATACTATTGGATCATGGACTGCACTATTATATGTTTCTATTATGCAATCAGTAATGACCGAGTAGCTGTTGGTTATTGGATTTGATTTGTTGAAGAGTTTTAAAGTTTGTTTTATACATCTGGACCTAAGAACAACTGATTCACCCCCCCTCTCTATTGTTCTAAATCATATTAACAATTAGTATCAGAGATTTTGGTGCTTACAGAGAAAATTTTTAAAGGTACTTGAAGCAAATGATCAGGATGTATAAGGAGGTACCAAAGCTAAATAAGGAGAACTTCTCTTGATGGAAAAGTTTGATGAAGCTGCATCTGGCCAGTATTGGTGATTATGCAAAGTATTATGTTGAGCATGACTATGTCACACCAATTGCACCTCTAACTGCTGAGGAAATGAGAGCTAAACAAGAGCACAACCAAGCAATGTTGGAGACTGCATCTGCCCTAAGTTATCCATACTTTGAAGACATCAAAGACTACCTTAATGCAAAGAAAATGTGGGACACTCTTGCAAACATCTATGGTAGTGACATTAATGTACTGAGAGAAAAAGATGAGAGCCTATGAGGTAAATTTGATGAAATAAGACTGCAAGAAGGTGAGAATATTGCACAGTATTGTGGTAGAATAAAAGTTGTAAATTCTATTAGAGGAGAAAATGGAACTATTGATGATGAAGCTATAACTAGAAAAGTATTGAGAACTCTACTTCCTATTTATGCCATCAAAATTTTAGCAATTTAGGAATCTAGATGTAACCCTAACAATGATCTTACTTTGGAAAGTTTGGTTGGTAAGCTTACAGCTTTTAAACTTTCTAACTATGATAACTTCACTATTGCTAATGTTGAATCTTCTTTTAAGTTACAAATGGTTTTGATTAAGACAAAGAAGGAAAAATAAAGATGCATCAGTAAGAGTGAAAGTGAAAGTGACACATCTAATGAAGAACTTGAGGATCTAGAAGCTCTTATGGCTAGAAGACTAAAAAGGGGAAAAGGAAAGTACAAAGGTAAACTCCCTATTATATGTTTTTCATGTAATAAAGTTGGTCATATAGATGCTAGATATCCTAACAGGGATGATAAGGATGGAGAAAGAGACAACAAGCATAAAGAAAAAAAGAGAAGATAGAGGTTACTGAATGTACAAGGACTACAAAGGAAAAGGTAAGAAATCTTGCTACATTGCCAAAGAAGAGACTGACATTGATAGTGCTGATTTTGAAATTGAAGTTGTCTATGTTTCAATGAAGGATGAGTCTGATGAGGATGAGAAAACTGCATTGATATCTTATGTGAAGAAAAATGATAAATGGATTATTGATAGTGGTTGTTCACATCACATGGTTGGTGACAAGAGTAAGTTTGATACCTTAGATCATTATAAAGGTAGAAGTGTGAAATTTGATAATGATGCACCATGTCCTTTTAGAGGTAAAGGATTGATTAAGCTGATAGATAAGATCACTTGTGAGAATGCTTATTCGGTTGAGGGTCTTAACTATAATTTTTTGAGTGTTGCATAGCTTAATAGCACTGGCTACCGAGTGGAATTTCATCACAGGAAGGCCAAAATATTTAATGCCACTGGTGAACTGATTGGAAGTGGAGAACAAACAAGAGGTAATTTGTTCTATCTAGACCTATCTGAAGAAACATGTATGATTGCACAACTTGATGATATTTGGTTATGGCATAAGCGGCTATGTCATGTTAATTTTGATAATCTGGTAGAAATTAGTAAGAAGAAGAAAGTGAGAGGTCCGCCTATATTGAAGAAACCTAAGAATTTAATGTGCAAAGAATGTCAGTTGGGTAAGATGAAAAAGTCTAGTTTTAAGAGCAAGACTTTTACTTCTAAGAATGCTTTAGATTTGGTTCATACTAACCTTTGTGGACCTATGAGTGTACAAAGCTATTGTGGTGCTAGATATTTTATCTTGTTTGTTGATGATTATACCAGAATGATGACTGTAATGTTCTTAAAAGAAAAATCTGATGCTTTTAAATTTTTTAAGTGGTACTTGGCTAAGGTTGAAAAGGAGACATGTAGGAACCTGAAGTGTCTGAATTTGACCAAGGTGGATAATTTATATCCAATGAATTTAATCTATTTTTAAATGATAGAGGGATCAAAAGATAGATGTCTACACCAAGAACTCCTCCATAGAATGGTATAGCAAAGAGAAGGAACATATCTATCATGGATTATTCAAGGACATTAATGATTGAAAATAATATTGCACAAAAGTAATGAAGAGAAGTTGTAAGTACAGCTATCTATACTCTTAATTGAGTATAGATAAAAAATATACAAATCTGACAACTTATGAGTTATGGCATGGGTATGCACCTAATGTAAAGTATTTTAAAAATTTTGGAAGCAAATGCTACATACTAAAGGACAATAGGAATGGGAAATTTGATGCTAAAAGTGATGAAGGCATATTCCTAGGCTATTCCTCAAAAATTAAAGCTTATAAGTGTTTGAACTCTAACACTAACAAAATTGTGGAAAGTGTGAATGTCAAAGTTGATGAGTATGTAGAGAAAAATGAAGCTGACATCAAAAGAGAACCAAAAGATTACATATCTTTTGTGTATATAGAGGAAGGAGAGGCAAGTAACTTGCACCTGATGTAGAGTCTTGGGTAAGAAATGTCGAGCATCAAGAAAACAATGCCAAGAGAGAAGAAGAAAGTGTCGAGCAACAGGATGAAGCTGCCAAGTATTAGGAAGAGGTTGCTGAGCATTCAGAAGCTGAATCTGACAATCTTGTTGGTGCACCTAAAGAGAAATATGAAAGGAGAGTAGAACCTTTTTTGGCACAATATGTAAGGAGACATCACAAGCTTGAACAAATACTTGGAGACAAAGATACTAGAACCCTGACCAGAAGCAAGATAAGAGATCCGACATGTTTACTATGTGAATTTGAGCCTAAGAAAACAAGGGAGGCATTAGAAAATGAAGACTGGATACAAGTAATGAATAAGGAGATAGACCAGATAGAGAACAATGATACTTGGACTCTAGTGCCGAGACCAGAAAATAAAAATGTCATTGGAACAAAGTGGGTGTTCCAGAATAATCTGAATGAGCATGGTCAAATCACAAGAAACAAGCCTAGGCTAGTATGCAAAGGCTATGCACAAGAAGAAGGAATAGATTATGGGGAGAAATTTTCCCTTGTAGCTAGATTGGAAGGAGTAAGAACCTTGCATATGCTTCCTACAAAGATTTAAAGGTATACCAAATAGATGTTAAGTCTACATTTTTAAATGGTATATTAGAAGTGTACATTGAACAACCAGAAGGATTTGTTGATCCAAACAATAGACACATGGTTTGCAAACTAAATAAAGCACTGTATGGACTAAAGCAAGCTCCCAAAGCATGGTATGAGAGACTGCACAACTACCTGATACAGATTAGATTCTCAAGGACAAATGACATAAGCAATTTGTACATGAAATATGAAGAAGGTAAAGGAATCTTGTTGGATAAGATTTTTGTAGATGATATTAATGCTTAACATTAAAAAGTGCACTATTGAGTTTTGAATATATTAATGCTTAACATTAACAATTACACTCATGATATCATAAAGTTATACTTCAAAAATCCATTTCATACACTGAAGATCATTGTTATCTACACAAATAAATTTAACTCTCTCCTTGAGAGAGACACATGAACCAATACCACACCACCAATAAAATTTTAAAGAAAACGTCAACCATCTTTATTGTATTGAATTTATATGATTTAAATTATATAAAGCTGGTGAAAACTTTATGAAATTAGCATTTATAATTGCACAAACGAATTAACACTGCTCATGAGATTACACTATCTTAGAATTACATTCACCTTCAACAACCCAAAACTAAATACTATCCTAGTTACAAGCCAAATATAATTTTTAGAACCTGAACCCCCTTTTTATGGCCTTCAAATTCCTTTTATAATTAAATAATGCAACAAACTTTGGGCCACTAACAAATATTTTATTCTGTACTACCATTAATAGTTTTACTTAGCACAATTTAATACTTTTTGGGGAAGTCTAAAGATCTACATTGATGTTTCAAGATAGTTTGGAACTCAACCATGCCCCTAAGCCATGCCCCTACCGCACTGTAGTCAATTTGTTTGGAGGGAAAGGGAAATTGTAGGATTCTCACCATATCACCTCTTAGAAGAGAAAAAAAAGAATAGCTCCTAGGGTGAACTAGGATTAGAAAAACCAACATCCCTAGGTCCTAGATCCATTCTCCAGTCTATATCCCATTCCAGAGGAAGAAATAGACCAGTACCCTTAACAAATGAAACTCCTGATAAACCCTAGTAAACTCTCACAATTTGGTAATAAGCACTAATTGTGAGCTTGTTAGGTTAATAAATCCCTACCAAAACTCTTAGCATTTAAGAAATCACTAAAACAACAAAGTGCATCATCAAACCACAATCCTTATATATTTCTTGCAACGGGGCCTTCCCTAGTCTCAACCTCATGCAACAAACAATGCCACTCATGAAAGTTCTCACTATTAGAATCATTAACGCATGAAAATACATCTAACCAAAAGGGAATAGCTATAAAGAATGTACATAATCTCATCTGTAGTTAACTATAAATAACATTCCTATAGGTTTCAAATCAACTACCATAACTTTCTAATTCGGAAAATCTTTGTACTAAAGTTTAGAACTCTGAAATATTTTCAAGATGGCATTCTTGGATATCATAAAATCTCATAAAAGGAATAGTAGAAAGGTGTAATGATTCTTTGATCTTCACCATATTTCAAGAGTCAATGCAACATCCTTTAGATGTCACTTATGATATGAAACCCATCTACCATCACTCTTCAATCACTAAAATATAGTAAAAAATTCTTGAGTTGTATAGCATGGCAATTGTGGCTTACATGGATGCACACATGGAAAATGGTCACTAGATTGACCTATATTCAACTAAATAACCATAAAAATGGTCCTAATTGCACACACTCCCTTTAAAATTTTCCCAAACAGATGTCATGACCTCACACAACCGCGAGACAAAGAAAATATCTTAACAAATTATTGCCAAGCTATGACTGACTCATCATGAGTTACCTTTTCTTCTTTGCATATTCACAACCCATCCACCTTAAATGTAGTTAAAACCTATGAAAATCCAAGGTCAAATGTATTCAATAAGTGTTAACCCATCAAATACATCCATCAATCACAAGGAGGCCACACGTAAATGCTTCCCTGTAGGAAAAAAATGTGTCCAAAAAAAGAAGTTGCGAGGCCATGACAAGGCATCACCATAGCATTTCATTCTTCCTTGAATGCTCATAGCTGAAAAACATTTTCCCCACTAACTATCATGAGGATGCAAGAAACCATCATGGTCATCACAAACATCAACTTGAAGGCTCACAGGTCCAATTGATTTCCTTTATAAATCCTTGTGAGGATGCGAGAGGCAACACTTATTTACCTTTTTAACATCTTCAAATTTTGATATGTGGCTCACTCTCACTTCCCCACAAGAAAAAAATATTCACTCTCTAATCTTCTTCTAATGAATCATGACCACCATAATTCCATCTTCTTCTCTCACTTTCTCCTACTCAATAAAACCCATAGCCAAATGCAAAGGACCACCATCCTTGTAAATCAACAAAAGAGGAAAAAGATAACTAAGCACACTAAGTTTGAATAATTATGTATCATAAACCCTTAAACCCAAGTAGTGCTCAAAGAATTATACGATTTAGTTATTTCTTTTCTACTCCTAATATCACCAAGAATTGCACACAATTTTTGGAATAATAAAATAATATAAACAAATAAAACTATAAAACCCATGTTTTTGAGAAACCTTATGCAATATTGATATAATCCTTATATTTTGGACATGCTTCACATAATATATGTACCCAAAATCAATAAAACAAAAAAAAATTGCCTCTAAAGCCCGAGTAGCATTCAATAATATTCATAAAAATTGACTCTTTCAAAATCAATCTTCTTCATAAAAAATAAAAGAAAAAATAATGGAAGTCCTTTAATGCCCACTGTGCAGGAAACCATGAACAAAATTTCATAAACTTTTGAAAAAGTATAAAGTCATAAATAGTCATAGATCACAATGGAAGTAGAGAAAGAAGAAGGTTGCAAACCTTGAGACCTAGGCCTTTTATGTGCGTATGTGTTGTAATCTGCAACTTCTTTGAAGTGGATTGTACTTATTAAATATTCATTTATTTTAACTATATTAAATATTAAAACCCTATTAAACCACTATAAATTAACTTCCAAATTCAACAATGGAAGTGTTTTTGATAATTCACAAATTTTAAATATTTCTTTTCTTTTGTTTTCCCTGTGTTGTTTTAAATAACATAGATTTTTTTCCCCCTGGTTGTGTTTTTAAGCACTTTGACTGATACAAGGATTGGAAAAAATGATTTTATTTTGTCTAAGTAAATGTATGAGTTTCACCTTAAAAAACACTCTTAAGTGGATTTAGTGCTGAGTGGAATGGTAATTGGTATGGTTTTTTTGTTGTCTATTCTTGAGAGACAGGTTGAAACTAAAACATGTTGCAGAATAACAACAAAAATGACCTACAATTTTTTAGTTCAATAATGACTTTTTTCTATGACTGTCCTTGTGGCCATTGGAAATCTGTTCTATGATTGTTCCTATAGTCGGGTAAGTGCATCAAGATGGTGTGCAAAAAAGTGGCCACCTCCTTGAAAAAAAAAAATAAATTTCTTAACCCGCTAGGGTTATTCAAAATTTTAAAAACTAGGCTTGGCAAAGTTGAGCCTTTGCCAAGCCACAAAAATAATTAAAAGACTTATTTAATTCAAAAAGTGTACACACTTTACAAAGAAAAAAATTCTTTGCAAAACACATGCGCATTTTGATTGTCATAGTGTTTTTTAAAAAACTCACATTTTGGGTCATTCTCTTCACATGAAAACTAAATTTGGAGGAGAAAGGAAGAAGGGAAATCACCAAAACCCGAGTGGGTTATTGTTGAAATTGGATTTCCTTGCCATATTTTTCATTTTGCAACAATACCACGCCATCAAACAGATAAGAATTAATTTTAATTTTAATTTTTTTTGTTTCAATTTCGATTGAGTAGGGTTTTTTGAATTGATTTTGGTTTTTTAATTATTTTGATGTTAGATTTGGAAAACAATCCCCAACCATGAAAGAGACAACAAGGACCTCTTCAAACACATGAAAATATTGGTAATGATCAACAAGAGAACCCTCCAAATGTAGCCCTGCAATAAAAAAACCCACCACCAAACCCAATGGTGAAGGGTGCTCCCCTTAATACCACAAACACATAACAGAAATAGAGAAACAACAACAATATGCAAGAATAGAAAATTGGCTTCTTATTATCTCCACAAATGTGGAATTACAAACTTTCAGAATTACAATATTCTGTAGGACAAAGCCTCGAACTATTACCCAGATCTACTACCCAGAACTATTTTGAACTACCTAAGACAATAATACAGCCTTCCTTATATAGGCAATTTTCCACCGCTTGGGAAGGTTCCAGAATTTTAGCCAATAAGGCCGACCAAACTTAGAATTATTTTATTTTACATTTTATTACATCATAGTCAGCTCAAGATAACCTTTGAAACCCGAACAAAAATTTTGAAGAAAATTATTTTCCGCCATTTCAGGTGGCCCAACTTCCGAAGACCATAAGTCATCACTAGTTGACCCGATCGGCTATTATAACCCCATTTTAGAAATGCCACAAAGCGCTCTACAGGCTTGACCCGCACATGCACCTATCACCCAAATTTTTGACCTCATCTGGGGCCTCTAAAGTCTTCAAAACTGAGTTCAAAGTTTCTGTACCCTGCTGCCAATACTGAAAATCTTCAATATCTTCCAATATACACTTGATCTGGCAATGAAACTTTACTGGCAGACTTATATGACCAAAATGAACCTCCAAGAAAGAAATCAGATCATTCTGAGCACATACAAAAATTACCAAAACTAGTAACTTTCCATAAATAGTAGCTCTGCACAAAATAGCCCTTATTGAATATAAAAATAGAAATTTTTTTTTTTGGTGATGCAAGATTGCTCTTACACCCAGGATGCTCCTGCATCAGACACCTAGGGTAATTTGAGAAGTGACCCTGTCACGACTCAGGTGTGCAGAGGAAAACCAAGATGGCTAACCTCCTCCGTTGTTAGCCATGATGAATCTTCAACAGGTCATCCTTTCCACTTGACCAGATATTCTTCATATGTCCTGTTCCTTGTGCTTCTGCCAACATGACTGTCCAGTATATCTTCGATCTCCTTAGTTTCTGAACTAGTTGTTGGAATACTCCACTGTGCTGCTATGATCTCATCTTCAACACCTCCTTCATGATACTTTGTCAAATTTGAAATGTTAAACACTGGTGAAATATTTAGCTTAGTAGGCAATTCTACCTCATATGCATTTCCTGAATCATGTTTCTTTAGTATCCTACATGGTCCAAACTTCTTCATTTTCAGCTTGTTATATGTACCAATTGGAAACCGTTCCTTCCGCAAATGAACCATGACTTCATCACCAACCTAAAATTCCTTATACTTCCTTTTCTCATCTGCCTTAGCCTTATACTGTGTGTTCATCTTGGTAATATGCTTCCTCACCTCCCCATGGATGTTCTTCAAGTGTTCTACAAAATCCTTAGCTTCAGCACTACTTATTTCTCCTTTATCTATCTTCCTCAATTCAGATGCATTTCTTGGACTACTTCCATATACAATCTGGAATGGTGATTTACCAATGCTCCTGTTGATAGAATTATTGTATGCAAATTCCACCTATGGTAAAATCAAATCCCATCTTGTTGGCTTATCTCCAACCAAACATCTCAGCAAATTTCCCAAACTCCTATTCACCACCTCTGTCTATCCATCAGTCTGTGGATGATGTGATGAACTGAACTTCAAATCTATCTTCAACTTCTTCCACAATGTATGCCAGAAATATCTAACAAACTTAGTGTCCCAATCTAAAAATATGGTCTTTGGCAAACCATGAAGTCTCACTACTTCTCTGAAAAATAATTCTGCTACATGAATAGCATCATTAGTCTTCTTGCAGGGAATGAAATGTGCCATCTTTGAAAATCTGTCAACCACCACAAAAATTGAATCATGTCCCTACTGAGTCCTTGGTAAACCAAGATCAAAGTCCATGCTGATATCATCCCAAGGCTTCTTTGGTACGGGTAATGGCTGATACAACCCTGTATTCTGCTTCACTCCTTTCGCCATCTGACATACTCTGCAACTCTGTACAAACTTCTTCACATCTTGCTGCAACTGTGGCCAATAATAATTCTCACTAACCAAACCAAGGGTTTTATCATGACCAAAATGTCTAGCCAATCCTCCGCTATGCTTCTCCTTAATGAGATGCTCCCTCATAGAACTTTGTGGAATGTACAACTGACTCCCTTTGAATAGCATATCATCCTGGATGATGAAATCCAACCATTTCGTCCTGTCTAGAGTAACAAGTTCTGTACAAGCTTTCCAAACTTCACCAAAATCAGGATCCTCTGGATACAAATTCTTAAGTTCCTTGAACCCAACCACTTCAATCTACATTTTTGTCAACAATAGTTGCCTTCTACTAAGAGCATCTACAACCCTATTAGACTTTCCACTCCTATGTTTCAAAACAAATGTATAACTCTACAAAAACTCAACCCATTTCAAATGCCTTTGATTCAATTTTCCTTGACTATTCAAATATTGCAAAGCTTGATGATTAGTATACAAAACAAACTCATTAGGAAGTAGATAATGTCTCCACTTCTTTAATGCTTGAACTATAGCATAAAATTCCTGATCATAAACAGAATATTTCCTCTTGGCATCATTTAACTTCTCACTGAAATAAGCAATAGGTTTACCTTCTTGGCTCATAACAGCTCCTATTGCAGTACCACTAGCATCACAATCTACTTTAAACACCTTATTAAAATTTGGAAGTGCTAAAATAGGTTGTTTTGTAACTTTTTGTTTCAACAATTGAAAACTCTTTTCTGCCCCATTAGTCCATTTAAACTCTTTTCTATCCCCTCTCATTGTTTCAGTCAAGGGTCCACAAATACTGCTAAAATTTCTGATAAAGTTTCTGTAAAAGCTAGCTAGACCATGAAAAGATCTTACCTCAGTAGCACTCTGTGGAGTAGGCCATTCAAGGATAGCCTGTACCTTCTTTGGGTCCATTTTTAGACCTTCTCCTGAAACTACAAACCCCAAATACACCAACTCTTTCTTCACAAAACTGCACTTCTTCAAATTAATCAACAATTTCTCTTCTCTCAACTTCTCAAATACCATACGAATATGCATCATATGCTCATCCAATGTCTTACTAAAGATCAAAATATCATCTAGGTAAACAATGACGAACTTACCCAGAAATTCTTTCAGAACCTCATTCATGAGCCACATGAAAGTGCTCGGTGCATTGGTTAGCCCAAAAGGCATGACTAACCACTCATATAGTCCTTCCTTTGTCTTGAAGGAAGTCTTCCATTCATCTCCTTCTCTAATCCGAATCTGATGATATCCACTCTTCAGATCTATCTTTGAGAAATACACAGCTCCACTCAAACAGTCCATAATATCATCCATTCGTGGCAATGGAAACCTGTACTTGATTGTGATCTTGTTTATTGCCCTAGAATCTATACACATCCTCCATTCTTCATTCTTCTTTGGTGCTAATACTGCTGGTATAGCATAGGGACTCAGACTCTCACGGATCAATCCTTTTTGTAACAGTTCATGTACTTGTCTGTTCAACTCATCACTTTCTGCAGGTGTCATTCTATGTGCTGCCTTATTTGGCAAACTCGCTCCTGGGATCAAGTCCATCTGATGACTGATCTTCCTGACTAGTGGTAATCCATCAGGCACATTATCGGATATAATATCCTGAAACTCATTCAACAAATCTGCAACTTCTACATGAACATCTTCTACTTCCTCTTTACCAGCTTTTGGAATTAAAACAAAACATACATGCTCATGCCTCATACCATCTAGGAAATTTCTTCCATCAACAAAAGTTATCCTTGCATTACCACATACCTTTTCTTCAGTCTCCTTTAATGGTTTTAGCTTATGTCGCACTCCATCCTTTGTTAGGGAATATGTATTCTCATGACCATCATGTACAGCACATCTGTCAAACTGCCAAGGCCTACCCAACAACATATGAAATGCATCCATAGATATGATATCACACAATACCTCATCTTGGTATCCGCCAATCTTGAACTTCACCAGGCATTGTTCATTGACCATGACCTTGTGGTCATCCTATACCCAGGCAATCCAATATGGATGTGGGTGTTTCTATCTCTTGAGCTTCAACTTTGTCACCATCTCTTCTGACACAAAATTGTCAGTGCTTCCACTATCAATAATCACATCACAACATTTACCTTCACACTTGCGCCTGGTGTGAAACAAGCTCCTCCTTTGCTCAGGTTCATTCTCACCACTCAACAGGACTCTTCTATTAATCAACGTTTCTCCTCTTTCAGCATCTTCAGAATTTGATGATCTGGCATCTTCATCTACATGTGCAACTCTGGCCTGGCCTTCATTTCTCCTATCTATTCTACTTTGGCGCTGAGGACATTCAAATGCCCTATGACCTTCTTCTCCATAGTGAAAACATGTTCCACGGAAGCTACCTCTTCCAGATCCTTGTCCTCTTCCTCTTCCTCTCTGATCTCTATTATTCTGATCCTGGAAGCGATTGGAATTATTTCCTCGCTGATTCTGACTGCTACTAGCCTCATCCTTCTTTTTTGGATCTTCATTTCGGCCACCATATGATCATCCACCAGATCGTCCTCCGTGACCTCTTCCATTTTGTCTGCTCTCAAACTTCTTGTTCAGCTTTTCCTCTACTTTTAGGGTGAACTGGTATGCCTCTTCAATACTGTTCATTCAAACCAAATTCAGCTCCTCCTGAATGCTTGGCCTTAACCCATTAAGGTATCAGGCAACTTTCTCCTTATCAGCTTCTGCATGGCCTGTTCTAATGAGAAGTCAATAGAACTCCTTTGTATACTCTTGAACAGATCTTCCTGCTTGCTTCAAACTCTGCATTTTCTTCAGTAGGTCAAGCTCATAATCAACAGGAATGAACTATTGCTTCAATTTATCCACCATCCGATCCCATCTCATGATTTTCTCCTTTCCCCTTCTATTTCACTCCAACTGAATCTCTTGCCACCATATCTTCACATGACCTTTCAGTCTAGCCTTCACAAATTTGACCCTATTAGGATCCTCAACATCTTCATACTCAAAATATTCCTCACATTCATTGATCCAGTCGATCAATTCTTCTAAGTTAAGATTTCTAGAAAATGTAGGAACCTCAATCTTAGGTCTTTTCCCAATCTTAGAAATGGCCCAAAAAAGTCTTTCTTCCTCCTAATTCACAATTTTGACTTCTCCTTTTTGATATTCTTCTTTAGCTTCATCCTCGCTTTCATCTCTGACATTAAGATTCATTCCTCTACGAATCTCTTCTTACAATGCTCGCACTTGTCTCTACAATGCCCTAACCTCAGGTGTTACAACACCAGCTCTTCCGCCATGTTCCCTTCGTGGAGGTATTTTTGCGATGAGCACTGAAACCCTAACCACGGTCCTGGTGCAAACTGTCTCACAGTCAGTGATCTATTTACACACTCAGGAACTCCTACTCTGATACCACTTGGTGAAGGGTGCTCCCCTTAATACCACAAACACATAACATAAATAGAGAAACAACAACAATATGCAAGAACAGAAAATTGGCTTCTTATTATCTCCACAAATGTGGAATTACAAACTTTCATAATTACAATATGCAAAGCCACATGGGCATTCCCTTACAATATTATGTAGGACAAAGCCTCGAACTATTACCCAGATCTACTACCCAGAACTATTCTGAACTGCCTAAGACAATAATACAGCCTTCCTTATATAGACAATTTTCCACCGCTTGGGAAGGTTCCAAAATTTTAGCCAATAAGGCTGACCAAACTTAGAATTATTTTATTTTACATTTTATTACATCATAGTCGGCTCAAGATAACCTTTGAAACCCGAACAAAAATTTTGAAGAAAATTATTTTTTGCCATTTCAGGTGGCCCAACTTCCGAAGACCATAAGTCATCACCAGTTGACTCGATCGGCTATTATAACCCCATTTCAAAAATGCCATGAAGTGCTCTACAGGCTTGATCCGCACAAATGCCCATCACCCAAATTTTGGACCTCATTCGGGGCCTCTAAAGCCTTCAAAACTGAGTTCAAAGTTTCTGTACCCTGCTGCCAATACCGAAAATCTTCAATATCTTCCAATATACACTTGATCTGGCAATGAAACTTTACTAGCAAACTTATATGACCAAAATGAACCTCCAAGAAAGAAATTAGATCATTCTGAGCACATACAAAAATTACCAAAAATAGTAACTTTCCATAAATAGCAGCTCTGCACAAAATAGCCCTTATTGAATATAAAAATAGAAATATTTTTTTTTTGGGTGATGCAAGATTGCTCTTACACCCAGGATGCTCTTACACCCAGGATGCTCCTGCATCACCCAAATCCACCACCAAACTTGAATTTAAACCCCCCACATCCTCCAATACATCATGTTGATGCCACAAAAGAGGAACTTATCAATCATCTTTAAAAAAATAGTGCCCAAATATCTATATTGGTTAATAGGTTGAGGTCCTCTAGTTTTGAGCACCACTCATCCCTCGCCACTTCCTTAGAAAGAATGACCAGTAGTGCGAATGAGGTGTCTAAGGAGGTTACAATATGGTACTCATGCAGGGATAGATGTCATGCATTTTATGCTAATGGATTGTCATATGATGAAGTGAAAAAAAAGGATACTTAAAGAAGACATATGTGCTCTTTTCACTGATCCTATTAGTACTAACTCCCTAGAAGTTACTACGAATCAATTTCCCATACATTGGTGTGTTCATAATAGGATGAGATATGCATTTTGGGATAGGTGGTATATGGTATTTGACCAAGCACCCTATAATAATTGGGAGGTGCCTTTATATTTTTTGAGAAAGCTATATTGTGAGTTTATCCTTGGTGAGAAGCCAAATTACTTTGACATCTAAAAGTTCCAGGGTAGAGGAAGAGGCTCTGCGTGGGATAGAGTTGGGGCCCATAGGGTGGTAGAGCCACAACATAGGAGGCATCTAGCTAAAAAACCCATAGTTCATGTTGTGGTCCCGATAGTAGTGAAGGTGTCTATTTATTTACAGACCCTTTAGGTAGTTACATCATTGAGTGATGTTATTATTGAGCATGGCACATAGTTAGTCGATGCAAAGGGTAGATCAACACCTGCACCATGTACATCATCATTAGATGATCCATTTGGATCAGCCCAAACCATTGAGCATATGTACCCTAGCTGTTAGGGTATATGTGTTGGGGTGGATACTGATACGAGTGGGGATGGTTTGACATCCCATTCATGTACACATTGTGGGAGTAGATGCTAGGCATTTTCTGCTGAGGATGTGGCCCTCACAAATGACCTATTGTCGATGGTGTTTTCTATGAGATGGGCCCAGGTATGTTTATTTGTGTTTTGACATGTTATTAATTTTAATCACCTAAATCTTATAAAAGTAAATAAATGTGTATTTAGAGAACAAATTAAATTGATATATCAATAATATGCATTGTAGGGTGTAGAAGGTGATTCACAAATCACACCAGAAAGTGCTTATTTGAATAAATGTGCACATGTAGCTTCAATACCTGGGGTATAGTTTTTAAATATTCATAAAAATAGAATAATTTCTTGGTGTTAAGATATCTTTTCTTAATATGTATATTTATTTGATGTTTTATAGGGCTTGTTAGGGGTTGAGATGTCCAAAGTTGATGGTGTGACACTTTCTGTGACTGAGTTTGGCCTAGAGAGCTTTTCGATATCATATTTTTCACAACTCTTGTTTATAATTTTAATTAAACCTATGTGTTATCATATTCATTTCACTTATGTTAATTTGGTTTCTACTAGGTTACTCGACCTGGCTCCAAGACAACAGGATGATAAAAGAAATCCTTGAGGACACCTAAAGTACAAAAGGTAATTTAGTACAATTTAAGTTTTTTATTGAAATGTATTATGATTTAGAATATGTACATGCATAGTGATCATTGCACATGTCTTATTTGTTCTACATACAAAAAAATTGGGTTTTATAAAATTAATGAATGCACCGGATGTTGCTGATGTTTTGGAGTGGGAAGAGGTAACATTTTTATAGTCACTTTTGATAGCATTCTTGTTTGTTCAAAATCTCTTTGAAATCCTTCCTCTATGACTATGACAAATGTTATTATTTTCATACAGGAAATGGTCATAGAGGCCTCATCAAAGATGATCCCTCCTAAGAGTATAGGAGAGCTATCTGAGGCTTCAATATTCATTATATATATATATGTGTGTGTGTGTGTGTGTGTGTTAAACATACAGATTTAGATGAGTACATGCATCTTTACTTTTGTAGTGTTTTTCATCTACTTTGGTTGGTTATTAACTTGTCTTCATTGTCTTTTACCTATTACAGCTCCCTTCACAACTTCCTACATACCCTTTACCATTCGATTTTGTTAGGAGTCCTCACCCACAAAGGATCCCATTAGTATTACTACACAGCCCAAGTGCAAAAGAAAGAGATGAGGTAATCAACAATTCAATTGCCAACAAATTACAGTATAGTATTTAGTTATTTTGATAGTATTTGGAGATAAGATATCTAATTTAGCATTTGAATTGTTCTTGTGCAGAAACCCAATGAGCCACGTACTGCTTCGAAGATGCTCAATTTTGATGATTCAACACAATCATAGATATTGATAGAGATATATAGATCTAGTTGCGGTCATTGGATGACCAATTTTTTTTATATATTTGATATTTGTATTGTATATATCGACCTTGACATGGCACATGCTACATTTTTGTAACTATTATTGATTTGGCATCTATGTCATTTTTTGATATGTACATGATTATTGTTTATTTTGATATATATGAAACTTTATATTCGATCCAATTTTTTCATTGTGTGCATATCATTGTACTTCAAAACTTAATTTTTGCAATTAATCAAACATGTTTACATTCATGCTTTAATATAATAGAATTGAAAAATGTTTATGAAAGTCATTGTGGCATGAATAATGTAATCAAAATTATGTGACTTTATTTGATGTAATAAGGAATGCAAAGCCAAAATATGTAATGATTTTGTCTATTTTGTCAAATTTTCCTAATTGACTCAATAAGGGTCATAGGAAGATGTATATTAATGTGTGGTTTATGTGGTTTCTAATGCAGAAGGATAAAAAATAGAACTCCAATTGAGAAATTTAGGCACAATAGGGACTCAAAACTAGATCATCACTTCATATATTGTACCATCCCATGCCCCAACTCTGACTTACATCAAGGAAAACACCACTTCTCCTTCAAGGTACACTAGACCTTGTTCCTTCATTTGCTCCACCCAAATAATCAAAATGGGTTCCCAAATCTAACCACATGATCTGATACCTTCTAGGGTCTTAACATGCCTTATTCAACTTGCAAAAACTTCCCATACACACCCATTTGTTTTTGGATTCATACTCCCTTACCCAAGCATACACTAGGCCTAATCCTAGTAGCCCTGTCTAGTGGGTAATCTAGGATTTTGTCAAGAATTTTCCAAATTAATTTCCAAAAAAATTACACTTTTGGACACCCATTTGGAAGTTACACTATATATCAAAAAATTGGATACTATTGTTTTGGAGCATACCCTTTTTCTCACAAACTTGGCACTATTTTAAGCCCCAAAACCCCCACTTTTTCAAAGGAACTATATCAAGGACTTAATCCCTGGCCATTGATTCTTTAAAATAGTTATATTATGGCTCTAATTCAAGGAAATTTCCATCAATTTGGTTCTATAGGCTTTCTATGAACAAAATCCCCAAATTGTCCTCAATTATCCAAAAACTAGGGCCTACTCAATGTACACCTTCTAGAACCAATCTAAACCAAAAAAAGGTTGGATCACCATATTATCACCATATACTAACTATTTAAACCTTAAAAAGGTACCCTCCTTTGGCTAGATGCTCTACTGCAATACCTATACCTCAACTTCATTACCCTTCAAAACCCATCTTCAAATCACCAATGTCAATACTCTGCAAGTGGTCTTATTTCTTGCATTAATCATTTAAAAATGATATATTAAAAATTTTGATCCATCCCCAAGTGACAATAAATAGAAAAAGGGGATGGATCATTCAATCCATATTTCTAATCAACACAAAATGAAGTCTTGTCCAGGACAGTCAACGGAATTGAACTAGGAGATGGATTAATTAAAACCCCAAATGAATTAAAAACTATATAAAAAAATTTCCCAAACAATCTAAATTACTCCCCAATGCATTACAATGTAGATTGTGACACTATGAATGTCCAAAACAAGGATAAATGACTTAGATTTTATAAGAAAGTGGAACTTTCATTATTCCCAAACTGAACCAGTTACATCATCTCTTTGTACCATGACTTCCTTAGCCTTGAATAGGAATTAAAATGTTATTCCAATAATTTTCTAATTAAAAGTATGATCAGAACTACCCAAACTAACTCCAACCATCAAATACCCACATGTTTCTAATTGGCCATTAGGATTTAAATATTCAAATTTGTTAACTTGAAGAATTTAACTTTTGAGATCCTAAAACTAATTCAAAGGCTTATTATTTGGCCCTATTGCATCATAAACCTTCCTAAACTCCTAATTGACCAACCCAGACATCATGTTTCCCTATTACATGAATTTGGTCCTATGGTCCTTACCAGGACCATCCAAACATTTTCCAATACATCTAACTTCATTACATCTCATTACATTTCATAGGCACTAATGGCCCAATTACAACATTTTTAGACCTTTGAGGTCCTTATAGTCTTCAAATGTTTAAGGTCATCCATGTGACCCCCTAGTATCCTTCCAAGCCTTAGGTTCTCCTACACCAGTTTCTACCTCTTGTGGATTGTGTTTTGGAACAAGTTGGTGAAAAGTGTGAAATACCCAATTTTACAAATATTGCTTAGTGGCCTTTAGAAACACTTTGGTATAGTGTGATTGCAAGTATTGGAGAGGCTCCATGGGTGAGATGGGGTTGTCACTAGTGTTTACCCTACCAACTGGAGCTAATGGAGTTGACAATTCAATCCCACAAAAAATGGATTGAAAGATAGCCAATGTTTCTCATTTCAATTGAGCAACATTATAATTGTTGACATAAACTGAGATAGGGATGTCAAATTAAAATGAATGGGAATCTACCAAAAATGAGATACATGATTGTAGGCCTCCGTAACATAGTCCTACAACATTTGACTATTTGTCAATACATTGCACAAGCTCCGATATATGCCCCAAGAAATTTCATTGCCTAATGTTGCTTAGTGACCCTTAGGGACACTCTAGTGTGGTGTGCTCACAAATGTTGGAGGGACTCCGTGTGTAAGATGGGGTTTCCCCTAATGTTTACCCAGCCAACTGGAGAAAATGGCAGATGATTCGATCCCACAACGAATGGATTAAAAGATAGCCAATGTTGCTCATGTCAATTGAGAAACATTGCAACTTTTGACATAAACCTAGATAGGGATATAAAATTAAAATGAAGGGGAATATCCCAAAAATGAGATAGGTAATTGTAGGTCTCCATAACATAGTCTTGTAGCACCTGGTGATTCATCAATACCTAGCATGAGCTTCGAGATATGCCCCAATAAAGATCACTTCCCAATGTTGCTTAGTGACCCTTAGGGACACTCTGGTACGATGTGCTCATGAATGTTGGAGGACTCTGTGTGTGAGATGTGGTTTTCAATAACATTTACCTATCCAAATAGAGCTAATGGAGTAGACAATTTGATCCCACGGCGAAGAGATTGAAAGATATCCAATGTTGCTCATTTCAATTGAGCAACATTGTAACTTTTGACATAAACTAAGATAGGGATGCCAAATTAAAATGAAGGGAAATCTCCCAAAACTGAGATAGGTAATTTTAGGAATCCATAACATGGTCCTGTAGAATGTGATGATTCATCGATACCCCGTACGAGCACCGAGATATGCCCCATGAAAGATCACTGCCCAATGTTGCTTAGTGAACCTTAGGGACACTCTGGTCTGGTGTGCTCGCGAACATTGGAGGGACTCCATGTGTGACATGTGATAGTCACCAGAATTTACCTGGCCAAATGGAGCTAATGGAGTAGACAATTTGATCCCATAGAGAATGGATTGAAAGATATCCAATGTTTCTCATTTCAATTGAGCAACATTGTAACTTTTGACATAAACTGAGATAGTGATGTCAAATTAAAATGAAGGGGAATCTTCCAAAAATGAGATAGGTAAATGTAGAACTCTATAAAAGAATCATGTAGCATCTAACTAATTGTCAATACCTCGCTTGAGCTCTGAGATTTGTCCCAAGAAAGGTCACTGCCAAATATTGCTTAGTGACCCTTAGGAACACTCTAGTCTAATGTGCTCGTGAACGTTTGAGGGACTCTGTGTATGAGACAAAGTTGACACTAGCATTTACTCAGTCAATCAGAGCTAATGGAGTTGACGAATCAGTCCCATGGCAAAGGATTAGAAGATAGCCAATGTTTCTCATATGACGTGAGATTTTGCAGTCGCATCCATGTAATGGCTTTTAAAGAATACTTTTATTAAAGATATGTTTGAACATGTTCTTAATGGTAATTAATATTTAAGTAAGAAATTTTTAAATAGATTGCACACTTGTTTATTGTTGAACATACAAAATAAAAGATAAAGTTAAAAATTAAATGCAAGATTCTTCAAAGGTAGGGATTGAGAGGATTAAATACATGTATTTCAATAATATATTTGCAAACTAGGGCCATTGCACCTTTTATATACAAAATTTGGCATCTAACATGCACATGAAAGCTTGTTGCCCTTTTTTAACATAAAAATTGGCATCTAATATGCACATGGTAGTTCATTGCACCTTTTATATACAAAAATTGGCATCTAACATGCACATGATAGCTCTTTGACATTTTTTTTACATAACAGTTAGCATCTAATATGCACATGGTAGCCCTTTTTTATACAAAATTTAGCATCTAATTATGCACATTACATCTCATTGTCATTTTGAAGTACAAAATTTGGCCTCTAAATATGCAACTAGAGAACCTCGAAGATATACACAAAATTGTTGAAATCATTCTACCATATTGTAGAATCATTCTTCTAGATTTCCCAAAAATAGTCAAGAGAACCTTATGGATCAGCTCTACCCCTTATTGTGTCAAGTATCACCTCGTGATCAGATTCAAAAACTTTTCACAAATTCTTGTTAAGAGGTCTTCCATGATACTTAATCAATTGAATATTTGTTGCAGCAATAAGGTTAGAGCATTGAAGAATATGTCTACATGTCTCAAAGTCCTCAAACAACCAAGCATTAGAATTCTGATAGGATACCTACATTTTATAGATTTTAATAACCAAATCAATGAAAAGTGTAATACAAAGAGTTTAATAGGTATGAATACTACTAGACACAAAAATGGTACCTTCTAAGCCATGTCCCTATGACAACAATGAATCCTATTGGGTACTGAATGCCCTCTCCATCAATGATTGTAGTTGTCAATTTTATTTTATCCTCAATTCAACAACACAAAAAGTAATTTACTCCTTCTTTATTGTTCTCATCTTCAATTACTTCATATACAAGACCTACATTTAATAGAGGGATTAGTTAATACCAAAGTCAGGATTTAAAATTGATATAACCTATGGAATCTAGAGAAATTACCTTGTTCAACTAGGTATGATACATGGTCAAAATCCACTAATGCTTCAAACTGGTTCATTTATAGTTCTCTGGGAAGTTGATATGTATATAGGGTTTCCAAAGGTCTACAAGACCATTGGTCAACCCACTCTTTTGATTCACATTCATCCCACACAAAATGCATACATGAAGAGAAAAAGCATGCAATTTTTCTAGCATAAATATATAATAGTGTTGCATTTAAACTTATAAATGAATGAATGTCACTTGATCATGTAAGTGTTACAAAATCTAGATATTTTTCAATGTTAGATTCATGTATCAACCAAAAAAATCTACAAACCATAGAGTTTCATGCATTACCTGGTACCATCGTAGAGTTACACCATTGCACAATTATTTCTGCATCTATTAACATTGTGCCACCTTCGTACTTCAATTCCTCTCTAGTAAGAGCTCTTTTCACACATGCTTCTACACCATCATTCTCTCCCTTTCCATGCTCTACCTCAGTGAAATTCCAAAAATGTTGTAAACCACTTTTCACATGCATCCTACTCAACTAGTAGAACATCCTCGCATTCTTGAATTGTGTAGTACAATTGTCCGACCATATTAAGTGTTGGTTGTATCTTATACCTCTTACCCTTAAACTATCATAGAAGACTATAAAGCATCCTTGCACAAACTCTGAGGAATGAGTATGATCATCACTGATATAGAAGTGATACTCTCTTATAACCTTTCTATCCTCCTTTGCGCTATCATATGCATGCATGAATGATATGTGTACAAAAATAGTAACTTGTGTAGAGTGGTAATACATAGGTTTCACTTCATTTTGAGGTTTTAGTGTATAATTCTTAGAAAAATTAATGACAAAAAATAGTACTGAGGGGGAAAGTGTCTTTACACAACTTGAATTTCTCATGTAACCACCTAGCTCTATGTGTGTGACCAATATACTCATACACTAGTTTCTCTTGAAAAATTCTCATAAAATCAGCTACACATATATCCCTTTTCACTAACTCACACCTCTTTAATTTTTTTCCATCTTTAACACCATATGTGACTGGCTTGTATTATCCAATACAAACTAGTGCTTTACTGATTTCATGTGTGCTATCTAGATGTAGGCATCCTGGAAATTATTGCAAACCATCGCATGAAGGAAAAAATCCTTTCAAACACATCATCTTATAGTAAATGCACCCATCATTTCTTCTACATAGTACACTTGAAATAAATTCTCTTGATGACTTGGGAGGTGCTTGTTGACCACATTCTTGCCAAACATTGTTAGTGTGAAAAGTACAACATATATAATGATAAATATCATAATTCATGGAAAATTCAACATGGACCCTACAAAAACACGTAGTACATACATGATTAATCTTAACATAAAATGGTTTTGTCATCTCAAAATATCTTTGCCTAATTTTAATCTAAGGAAAGATTTGAAGAAACCTTTCATAAAATTGTGTTTGAGTCATGTCTAAATAGTGTTTTGGATGTGGTTCATAGTTTCTAAGTCCGATTCATCTTATAACAACATCTTTTTGGTTGAGTGAAACCCATGTGTTTTCATGTCAAAATTTGTCAATTAACATTCTTAGTGCATCAACAACAACCTTGTCCTTGTGAGGGAGTCTACCTGAGAATTTTCAAAGAGAATTATTGTTAGGATCCCTAATTTTCTCTCACCTCTCTAAGGCATTGCGTAATGTTGTTCTACTTATCCTTAATGACTTTCTTGTTTTTCTTATTAAACGAGATTTTTTCATTTCCTTTCCCAATATGATTGAAGTGAGGACACATCTAGTAACATTAGCATCTTTTGTACGTGTTTTCATACCAATGGCTTCGTATGTATCAAATAGATTTCTCACAATAGTTCTTTCACTACTATTTTTGGTTGTTCTTAAACCCAAAATTCTCATTGTCTCTAAATTACATATTTTTTTTTATCATTTCAACAACTAATTTACATCTTCCACTTTGGTTTACATTTTCAAAATAGTTATTCCATATTCTTTTAACCATTCTTCTACAAGTTCTTTTGGAAATTTTATCATGCATTGGCCTCACTATATTTTCATCAATGTCAATTAGAAACTTTGGTTAAATCTACAAATTATTCTAGGAGGTGTTAAGATACATGTACATGCTCTTGGTTTTCGTTAGATGCATTATGTGTGTTAATCTCATCAAATTGAACTGGTGTATATTCTTAAAATTCATTAGGTGCATTCATCACATTGATTTGAAATGGACTATGGTCATTTCATTCATTAGGTGCATTCGTCACATGCATTTAAATTGGTGCATGTTGATCATTTTGATTTGGTGCATTAGGTACATTTATCATGTCAATTTGGGTTTTTACATGTTCATCACTGTCATTAGGTGCATTAGATGACATACCTCCACGTAATCTCCTCATATACTCCCTTTGTCTTATCTTTGCTACCTCTCGTTGTTCATTTGTTCCTCTCTTGTTCTTTCCCATTACATTAATATTGATTTTCCTATGTACATAACATCATGATGAAAGTCTACAATCAAATAGAAAGAAAAACAAAAAATGAGCATCATTTTATTATAATCTAAAGTAACAAACCAAAAAATAATAAATATCAATCATCTCAAAGAAAAATTGATAAAAAAATGCAAACTTGACTGTTACTGTCCTAAAAATAGATGCCAAATAGTGTAGTGGGACCTTCAAACAACTTATAGTGTTGGTTTCTAGGCCATTGGGAATATATTATATAGATTTTATCATAACACGTACAGGTTATGGAAACCTAAAACCAATGTTAACATTTCCTCATTACCTGTATGAGTTATAAAAAATTACAGGTTCAACTCTACTTATCCATAACCCATACTAGTTCTTTAAAATAGGAACCAAAGAAGGAAGGTAGGAGAGGGAGAGAGAGAGAGAGAGAGAGAGCTTTATATGTATATAAAAATATAGATATATTTTATACATAAGTCTATACATAAATTTAGTGTATTCTTAATTTAGTACCATGTGTTTTGATGTATTCATAACCTGTATGTGTTCTGTAAAACATAAATTACATTTCTTTACATCTTCAAAACACATACGGGTTTTGAAAATTTTGAAATGTACTTTTTTCTTTCCAAACCCGAGCGGGTTATGATGCACACAAAAACTTGTATGTGTTTTTGGCTTGGAAAAGGGGTTAGTAGATGATCCTAAGGCTTGAAAGCCCATTTTGCCTCCATTTTAGTCCCTTTAGATGTTTTTTCATCTTCCAACATGAATTCTTGATTTCATCATGATCAGGTTTACAAATGATCAAGAGGGTATCTCTATAATTACCACCATAATCTTACACATCTTCTCATCTTTCTAACCATATAAATTTTTCAATTTTTGGACAACATTAACATAGTGAAATTTAATTTTCTTTACCAGTGTCTTGACAGGCCTCACAGACATATGTCTCCCATTTTTTTAATAACTTTTGATCTACTCAACCAATAGAATTTTTTTTTACATATTATTGTTCTACACTTGAATCTATATACTTTTAAAAAAAGAAGATTTTTTTAAAAATTATTTTGATACAAATTATGCCCAACGCATGAACATGTACCATATTTTCAAGATGCGGTCACTTTAAAAAATCATTAAAAAAAAGTACTCAACAAAAAATTATGAAAAAATACACAACTTATAGATCTTAGTCTTACCTATCATCCTACCAAACAATTTTTTAAATATAAAATCTAACTATAGCTTTTGTTGAGCACATGAAAATAACTATGTTATATTTTTTTGAAAAAAATTTGGAATAGTTTTTTGTGTGCGGAGGGTTTGGCCCTCTTAATATTATCCATTTTTAAAAAACTTTAGTAGTTTAGAAACTAGATTCAGAGTAATACAATTCTTATTCTTTACACATCTTCTAATTTTGAGTGCAAAACCCTCTAATTTCTCTTTCAAGTTCAGGTTTACCTGATTTCAGAAGAAAAAAAAGTGGCCACTTATACACCCCTTTTTGCACACCATCTTGGTGCACTTACCCAACCAAGGCAGAAAAAAGTAACTTCCTATTTATTTCCTAAGAACTATTTTTCTCTTATATGTTTCTGTCTATTTTAGTTGTTGATTCATGTAATATGATTATGGTTTCATTCTATATGTTATAATATTAAATATATAACACAAAGATTTTATTGTGTTAAATAAATTATAGCTTCTCATTAATACAATTTTATTTTTGGGCATAACTCAAGTCTTCTAGAAGATGAAGATGATCCTCAAGATGCAAATCTAAAATATATTCATTCTAATCCAATTACAAGATAGAGGGTGATGATGGCATACATACAAAATAAACTAAGGCTACTGATGGTCACTAGTACAATTTGCACCTTTTTTGGAAGGACGATTGGTCAAAGTTTCTACCCAAATGGGTCGAATACTCAACCAACTAGTTTGTCGCTATTTTCATCATTGAAATATCGACATATCACTGTAACCATAGAATGATTGACACCAATCTTGGTTGAAAATGACATTAAAAAGTGGTGATATATTCGTAAAAAATTTGACCATAGTGGGTTGCAATTTAGACCAATATTGGTCAAAATATTTGGCCACTTCGACCAGGATGCCAAACTCATGACGGTCATATTTAGACCAAATTGCATCACACTTTAGACCAATATTGGTCAAAATATTTGGCCAATCCAACTAGGATGCCAAACCCACGATGCCACATTTTGACACAGAATGGTCGATTGTTAGACCAAACTAGGCCAGATTTTCAATGTCGGTTAGTCAAAATGTCACCTATGGTGAGTCAAAATTTTGACAGAATATGGAATGTTTAATACAAAAAAATGAAGATAAATATCCAAAATAATCACCAACATCATCTTGATCGGTGATTAGTCTAGATATATATCTTCAAGTGTCCACACTCATTATTCTGCTTGTTGCCAATGGGTCCCTGCTTGTTCTATTTTCTAGACTGCTTTGGGCTCTAGCAATCCATCTTCTTTGTTCTGTGTGAAACTGTGGGTTTTTTCATTTTTTTTAAACTATTTGAGAGATAGGCTCTAACCGGTGATGCATAATTGGTTTGCATGTTTGCAGCATGGAAGTAGTGTTGTGGATGCTAGTGGTGTTGTGGACAGAGTCCTTAACCAATTGTTGACGGAGATGGATGGTATGACAGCCAAGAAAATAGTTTTCATTATTGGTGCTAAAAATAGACCAAATATCATCAATCCTACATTGCTAAGGCCTGGCCGACTTGACCATTTGATTTATATTCCCCTACTTGATGAGTCCTCATGTTATCAAATTTTTAGTTCTTTCTTGAGAAAATCACCCGTCTCAAAGGATGTGGACCTTATAATGGCACTAGCCCATTATACCGAAGGATTTAGTGGAGCTGATATTACAGAGATTTGTCAGTGGGCTTGCAAGTATGCTATTAGAGAAAATATTGAGAAGGTGAGTTTCAATTGTGGTGGCTTTTGCAAACTAGAGATGGTTATGAATTTCTTAATGGTTTTTTTGAACCGGTGTGTTGAATTTTACATTTTTTGATTCAATTTTCCTCAACTTGTATCTTATTATTTCAATTTGTCATGTTCTCTTTCCTTTGCACTTTTACAGGATATTGAATGTGAAAGAAAAAGAAGTGAGAACCCCGAGGCAATGGATGAGGATGATAGTGACAAGGTAGCTAAAATAAAGGCTACTCATTTTGAGGAGTCAATGAAATATGCCCGAAGAAGTGTCAGTGATGCGGATATTTAGAAGTATCAAGCCTTTGCAAAAACACTATAGAAATCTTGAGGCTTTGGTTTTGAATTTTGATTTCCAGATAGACTTGCTGGTGCTTCAGATCTATTTTCTACAACAGATAAAAAAGATGACAATGACTTATATAGTTAAGAAACTTAGTACACAATTGTCATCTTAATGAAGTGAAAAATGTCTCTGTTCTAGCAAGGACCTTCTGCTGACAAATAACCAATGCTATTCAATTTGGCTCTGACTTTTTCTTGTATGAGTTTTATCTGTTCATATGTTTGAAACTTTATTTAGTTTATTAGCCCTTTAGCCGAGGACTTACTAACTTGTAAGTCTTTAGAACAATATTAACTTTGCGACAAGGAAATTTAACAATGAAAACTTTTTCTCAAGTGGTAGATAATGCTATGAAAACCTTTCTTTTTAAAAAAACAATCCTGTTGGAAAATATTCTATACTAAATCAATTGTACAATAAAGAAAGTCTAGTTCAACTGATAGGTATGGTGTGCATCCATTTTATGGAGATCTTCCAAGATGATGTGCATCCATTTTATGGAGATCTGCTAAATGTTTTATATGATAAAGATCACTACAAGTTGGCCCTTGGCCAGATCAATATTGCTCACAATCTCATTACCAAAGTGGCCAAAGACTATGTTATGCTAATAAAATATGGGGATTCTCTTTACCACAGCAAATCTTTGAAGGTTGTTGCACTTGGATGGATATGTACCATTGTTAAGAGAAGTGAACCAAGTTTGGCTTACCTCAAATAGGTGAGGCAGCATATGGCTTTAATCTAAGTCATTTTTTCAGAGGGCAATGACAAGTGGGCATGTGGAGTGGATAGACAATCAATGTGTTTCATTTTGGTATTTCTCATGAGAAATTTGTTAGTTTTTAGACCAAAGTGAATTGTCATAAACATTAGGAGCTTAAAAAAAAAAATTCCAACCAAAATAGAAAATCTGATATGCTAATAGACAAACTCATTTTTTTGAAAATAAGAACAAGAAACAATCACATATCTGAAATCGCATGACTACATATATCATCTATTAACAATGAAACAGAATTCATTGCACTAGATTAAAATTTTAGTAAAGATACTTTATATGGATCAATTTTTTTGCATTATAACACGAGTCAGACACTCAAGAACTGCACAAAATGGAATTAAGCATGTATTTTGGTTTACATGTGGTACATCAATTCCTTCATCGAAGACATTATCTATTACATTTATAATTGTTTTTTTAGGTTCTACAGAACTAGCATATACACAAAAAGAATATGTATTAAAAAAACATGGTCACTACATATATATAAAAATAACCTGTTAAAAAAAAGAGGCCACTGAGGACAATTGCACAGGTCTCTAGAAACAACATTACCCAACTCTTTCTCTCAAGCCAAAGACTCGGTGTGTTCAATTGCCCAGACTAGCAGTCAATTCTATGTTGAGTATATCTGTCAGGCCCTCCTGCAGTTTGAACAAATTAAGAATAGAAGATAGGAATTGATTTAACACTTCACCTACTCAAAAACACAAACCAATGAAATAATCCACCTCAGGCCAAGAGAGGTTGACGCATTCAATACGAGAATACTTACAAAAAATAAAGCCGAATCATGCCAGACAATGACAATAAGAAGTTGACTATTGGCCCTTCTAGTTTTTTATTTGATAGTTGCTTGAAAATGACACATTCAAAATTCACTTATGAGAAAAGACCTAGAAGGAATGAAATTGATTAAATAACGAAGGTATGTTAGTTTGAGCTTCAGTTGGTTTCAAGAATACTTTAATATTCTCTACTTAACAAGGCCAACCACGTGAAGGTGGAAGCTCATCTGGCATCACCCCCCCTCCCCCTAACATTAATCTAAATTCCCCATTAACATCTAATTATACACTTCATTCATCCATTTATGAACTATAACATTCAATCAATACAATCACATAACATTCATTAATATGATATAACATTCATTAATATGCAACACCAATCAATAATTCATTAACGCATAAAAATATTCATTAACATGACATATAATTCAATATTAATACAAAACATTCATAGATAATTACTTAAAACAACATTCTTTCATTATCCAACAAAGTTAATCAAACAAGTTTTATCAAAGAGCATTTTTAAGAAATCATTTCTTCTTTGGGTTTTTCTTAGATTTCTTATTTAGGTAAAGGTTGAGAGGAGCATAAATATTATCTTCCTTCTCTTGTGGTTGTGATCTCAAATTATGATGCTTCCTCATGTCTCAAGGAGCACGAGGCTGCTGCACTAAAGGGGGGTAAGCTGCAATAACAAGTAAATGGGTTAAATTCACATACTTTTTTTTAATGTTACATGTATTTCATTAACTAGTAGAACATAACATGCATTTTTCTTTACCTGACAATGCCACATCATCATGTACAATAACATTTTGATCTTCCACCACCTCAACATGCTTAACATGCTCTAAAATATTCAAAAAAAGGTTACACGACCAATTGCAATTAAAGATGTTAAATTCTATTAATAGTTACGTAATTTATTTCCAATAGAAAATTAATACCTCCACCATTGTGATGCACATCATGGCCTTCATCACATGCAGGTTTTGTGATAGGATTTGAAGGCTATAGTGAAATGTCATGCACATTGTTATCATGAAATAGTCAATTTATGTTCGTAATTAACTATTAAATTTGATTTAATTTTCATTTGACCAATTTACCCGTGTCTCATCTAGTGCAGAAGATTCTTCATTATGGATTTTAGATTCTTGGCGTAGGCATGACTTTATAGCCTTCCTTCAAGGCTATTCTTTTGTGTTCATCTGTGGGCTCTACATTGAATTTCATGCCCTGTATTTTTTGTTTAATATCGTCACTTTTACATGCATGATTTGATTAAATAGAATTATTTGCAACCTTATATATAAAAATTTGATATGAAATTCCAATGCTGCTACTTACAAGTCAAGAGTGAAGTTTCATATAGCCACCAGAGCCAAGTTTGTGTTGGCCAACCTTTGTTAATCTCACTTGCGTGGCTTTTGATGTGTCTTGTAGTCTATGAAAAGTCTAAAACATGTTAGATTATATATTTACAAAGATCACTAATTAGTGCATGATTACATTCTAATTAATACTATCACAACATACCTTCTTTTTCCTTCTTCTGGTTGAATTCCACTACCCTTTAGCCTTTTCTCTTTTGCATCTTCCATTATTTCATTCCACTCCATTGGTGGAATCATAGGAGGACACTTGTACTTTGGGTTCTCCTTTAGAGACCTTCTATATTGGTCCCTCGTAGTCTTTATATGTTTGGATGCTTTTTTAAGAATCATGACACTGTCAAAAGTTTTATTTCCAAAGAGGTCCTCTAAAGATTTAATGAGCTTATTTTTTAAGTCAGCATCCTGTTCATTCCACCTTTTTTGAAAAAACAAAATTGTTAGATATCATAACTTTAATATAGTACAATAAATGGAAGATAAGAAAAATATTCTACCAATATTATGAAGCTACGTACCTTTTATGTATGGTGGGCCCAAATAACTTCAATGTCATTTCAAAAAGATGATCATAAAAACCATCATTTCCTACAAAAATATCATGGGATTATCAGTCCAAAATGAGTTATGTATAAGTAAACTACAATTACACTATAAATAATAACAATTTTAAAGCACCTGGAAGCTTTGGTACTTTTAATGGAAACATATTGTTCTTGTTCAACAATGTCCCCGCAAATTAACTAGTACTAGTAACACGGGCTGATCCAGGAAATGGTTGATCTTCACTAGTACTAATCTGATCTATTCTTGTACTAGGTGTAGGTGCATCTAATATTGCACAAAATAGGTCCATGTAGTGTATAAAATTTACACAAGAAAAATAATCAATGCATGATTAGCACATAACAAAATATAGAAAAATAAGGTTTTACTAGTTGTAGTTGGTACAGAGGAAGATGTCTGCAAGCACCTTGTTGCGGATAATGCAGCCGTCGGTAGAGGAATGTTGATCAAAGGAGGCATCTGTACTTCATCATGAGCTAAAGAATACTGATGCAGGAGCATCCTGGGTGTAAGAGCAATCTTGCATCACCCAAAAATATTTTTGTTTTTGTATTCAATAAGGGCTATCTTGTGCAGAGCTGCTATTTATGGGAACTTGCTATTTTTAGTAAGTTGGTCATAAATCTTGGAATGTTCTAATTTTACATGTGGAGGTTCATCTCAGTCATATCATCCTGCCAGTAAAGTTTCATGGCTAGATCAGGTCTAGTTTTGAAGATATCGAAGATTTTCGGTATTGGCAGCAGGGTACAGAAACTTTGAACTCAGTTTTGAAGGCTTTAGAGGCCTTGGATGAGGTCAAAAATGTGGGTGACAAGCACTTGCATGAGTCAAGCTTGTAGAGCGCTTCGTGGCTTTTTTGAAATGGGGTTATAATAGTCAATCAGGTCAACTGGTGATGACTTATGGTCTCTGAAAGTCAGGTCACCTGAATTGGCAGAAAATAATTTTCCTTCAAAATTTATGTTTGGGTTTCAAAAGTTATTTTGAGCTGACTTTGATGTAATAAATTGAAAAATAAAATACTTCTAAGTTTGGTTAGCCCTTAGGGTTAAATTTTTGGAACCTTCTTGGGTGGTGGAAAATGCCTATATAAAGAAGGCCCGTAGTGTTGTCTAGGGCAGTTCGAGGTAGCAGATCTAGGTATTGATTTGAAGCTTTTTCCTATAGAATATTGTAAGGGAATGCCCATGTTGCTTTGCATATTGTAATTTTGAATTTTTTTAATTCCACATTTGTGGAGATAATAAGAAGCCAATTTTCTATTCTTGCATATTGTTGTTGTTTCTCTATTTTTGTTATGTGTTTGTGGTATTAAGGGGAGCACCCTTCATCAAGTGGTATCAGAGCAGGAGTTCCTAAGTGTGTAAATAGATCACCGACTATGAGGCAGTTTGCACCAAGACCGTGGTTAGGGTTTCAGCGTGCATCACTAAAATGCCTCCATGAAGGGAATGTGGCAGAAGAGCTAGTGTTGTAACACCTGAGGTTAGAGCGCTCCAGAGACAAGTGCGAGCATTGCAAGAGGAGATTCCTAGAGGAATGAATCTTAATGTCAGAGACAAAAGAGAGGATGAAGCCAAAGAAGAAGATCAAGAAGGAGAAGTCAAAGTTGTGAACCAGGAGGAAGAAAGACTTTTTTGGGCCATTTCCAAGATTGGAAAAAGACCTAAGATTGAGGTTCTTGCATTTTCAGGAAATCTTAACCCAGAGGAGTTGATTGACTAGATCAATGAATGTGAAGAATATTTTGAGTATGAAGATATTGAGGATCCTAATAGGGTCAAATTCACGAAGGCCAGACTGAAAGGTCATGCGAAGATCTAGTGGCAAGAGATTCAATTAGAGCGAAATAGAAGAGGGAAAGATAAAATCACAAGATAGGATCGAATGGTGGATAAATTGAAGCGATAGTTCATTCCTGTTGATTATGAGCTTGACCTACTGAAGAAGATACAAAGTTTGAAGCAAGTAGGAAGATCTGTTCAGGAGTATACAGAGGAGTTCTATCGAATCCTCATAAGAACAGGCCATGCGGAAGCTGATAAGGAGAAAGTTTCTTGTTACCTTAATGGGTTGAGGCCAAGCATTTAGGAGCTGAATGTGGTTCAAATGAATAGTATTGAAGAGGCATACTAGTTTGCCCTAAAAGTGGAGGAAAAGGTGAACAAGAAGTTTGAGAGAAAACAAAATGGAAGAGGTTGTGGTGGACGATCTGGTGGATGGTCATATGGAGGCCAAAATGAAGATCCGAAAAAGAAGGATGAGGCCAGTAGAAGTCAAAATCAGAGAGGAAACAATTCCAATCATTTCCAAGATCAGAATAATAAAAATCAGAGAGGAAGAGGAAGAGGACAAGGTTTAGGAAGAGGAGGCTTCTGTGGAACATGTTTTCACTATAGAGAAGAAGGTCATAGGGAATTTGAATGTCCTCAACACCAAGGAAGGATAGATAGGAGGAATGAAGGCTAGGCCAGAGTTGCACATGTAGATGAAGATGTCAGATCATCAAATTCAGAAGATACTAAAAGAGGAGAAACGTTGATTAACAAAAGAGTCCTGATGAGTGGTGAGAATGAACCTGAACAAAGGAGGATCATGTTTCGCACTAGATGCAAGTGTGAGGGTAAATGTTGTGATGTGATTATTGATAGTGGAAGCACTTACAATTTGGTGTCAGAAGAGATGGTGACAAAGTTGAAGCTCAAGAGATAGAAATACCCACATCCATATTGGATTGCCTGGGTGCAGGATGACCACAAGGTCATGGTCAGTGAACAATGCCTGGTAAAGTTCAAGATTGGGGGGTACCAAGATGAGGCACTATGTGATGTCATATCTATGGATGCATGTCATATGTTGTTGGGTAGACCGTGGTAGTTTGACAAATGTGTTGTACATGATGGTCATGTGAATACCTATTCCCTAACAAAGGATGGAGTGTGACATAAGTTGAAACCATTGAAGGAGACCGAAGAAAAGGTATGTGGTAATGCAAGAATAACTTTTGTTGATGGAAGGAAATTCCTAGATGGTATGAGGCATGAGTATGTGTGTTTTTCTTTAATTGCAAAAGCTGGTAAAGAAGAAGTAGATGATGTACTTGTAGAGGTTGCAGATTTGTTGAATGAGTTTCAAGATATTGTATCTGATAATGTACCTGATGGATTACCACTGATAAGGAAGATCAGTCATCAGATGGATTTGATTCCAGGAGCCAATTTTCCAAAAAAGGCAGCACACAGAATGACACCAGTAGAAAGTGAAGAGTTGAACAGACAAGTACATGAGTTATTGTAGAAGGGGTTGATTCAAGAGAGTCTGAGTCCCTGTGCTATACCAGCAGTATTAGCACTAAAGAAGAATGGAGAGTGGAGGATGTGTGTAGATTCCAGAGCAATAAATAAGATCACAATCAAGTACCAGTTTCCATTGCCATGAATGGATGATATTATGGACTATTTGAGTGGGGCTGTGTATTTCTCAAAGATAGATCTGAAGAGTGTATATCACTAGATTCGGATCAGAGAAGGAGATGAATGGAAGACTACCTTCAAGAAAAAGGAAGGACTGTATGAGTGGTTAGTCATGCCTTTTGGGCTAACCAATGCACCGAGCACTTTCATGCGACTCATGAATGAGGTTCTGAAAGAATTTCTGGGTAAGTTTTTCATTGTATACCTAGATGATATTTTGATCTTTAGTAAGACATTGGAAGAGCATATGATGCATATTCATATGGTGTTTGAGAAGTTAAGAGATGAGAAATTGTTGATTAATTTGAAGAAGTGCAGTTTTGTGAAGAAAGAGTTAGTGTATTTGGGGTTTGTAGTTTTAGAAAAAGGTCTAAAAATGGACCCAAAGAAGGTACAGGCTATCCTTGAATGGCCTACTCCAAGGAGTGCTACTGAGGTAAGATCTTTTCATGGTTTGGCTAGCTTTTACAAAAAATTTATCAAAAATTTTAGCAGTATTTGTGGACCCTTGACTGAAACAATGAGAGGGGATAGAAAAGAGTTCAAGTGGACTAATGGGGCAGATAAGAGTTTTAAATTGTTGAAACAAAAAGTTACAGAACAACCTCTTTTAGCACTTCCAAATTTTAATAAGGTGTTTCAAGTAGACTGTGATGCTAGTGGTACTGAAATAGGAGCTGTTATGAGCCAAGAAGGCAAAACTATTACTTATTTCAGTGAGAAGTTAAATGATGCCAAGAGAAAGTATTATGTTTATGATCAGGAATTTTATGCTATAGTTCATGCATTGAAGAAGTGGAGACACTATCTGCTTCCTAAGGAGTTTGTTTTGTATACTGATCATCAAGCTTTGCAATATTTGAATAGTCAAGGAAAGTTGAATCAAAGGCATTTGAAATAGGTTGAGTTTTTGCAGAGTTATACATTTGTTTTGAAACACAAAATTGGAAAGTCTAATAGGGTTGCAAATGCACTTAGCAGAAGGCAACTATTGCTGATAGAGATGCAGATTGAGGTGGTTGGGTTCAAGGAACTCAAGAATTTATATGCAGAGGATCCTGATTTTGGTGAAGCTTGTAAAGAACCTATTACTCTAGACAGGATGAAGTGGCTAGATTTCATCATTCAGGATGATATGCTATTCAAAGGGAGTCAGTTGTGCATTCCAAGAAGTTCTATGAGGGAGAATCTCATCAAGGAGAAGCATAGCGGAGGATTGGCTAGACATTTTGGTCATGATAAAACCCTTGCTTTGGTTAGTGAGAATTATTATTGGCCACAGTTGCAGCAAGATGTCAAGAAGTTTTTACAAAGTTGCAGAGTATGTCAGATGGTGAAAGGAGTGAAGCAGAATACAGGGCTATATCAGCCATTACTTGTACTAGAGAAGCTTTGGGAGGATATCAGTATGGACTTTGTTCTTGGTTTACCGAGGACACAATGGGGACATGATTCAATTTTTGTGGTAGTTGATAGATTTTCAAAGATGGCACATTTTATTCCCTGCAAGAAGACTAATGATGTAGTTCATGTAGCATAATTGTTTTTCAGAGAAGTAGTGAGACTACGTGGTTTGCCAAAAAATATAGTTTTAGATAGGGACACTAAGTTCGTTGGATATTTCTGGCGTACATTGTGGAAGAAGTTGAAGATAGATTTGAAGTTCAGCTCATCACATCATCCACAGATTGATGGATAGACGGAGGTGGTGAATAGGAGTTTGGAAAATTTGCTGAGATGTTTGGTTGGAGATAAGCCAATAGGATGGGATTTGATTTTACCACTGGTAGAATTTGCATACAATAATTCTGTCAATAGGAGCACTAGTAAATCACCATTCCAGATTGTATATGAGAGTAGTCCTAGAAATGCATCTGAGTTGAGAAAGATAGATAAAGGAGAAATAAGTAGTGCTGAAGCTGAGGATTTTGCAGAACATTTGAAGAACATCCATGAGGAGGTAAGGAAGCATATTACCAAGATGAATGTGCAGTATAAGGCTAAGGTAGATGAGAAAAGGAGGCATAAGGAATTTTAGGTTGGAGATGAAGTCATGGTTCATTTGCGGAAGGAGCGATTTCCAGTTAGTACATATAACAAGTTGAAAATGAAGAAGTTTGGGCCATGTAAGATATTGAAGAAGCATGATTTAGCAAATGCATATGAGGTAGAATTGCCTATTGAGCTGAATATTTCAGTAGTGTTTAACATTTCAAATTTGATAGAGTATCGTGAAGGAGGTAATTAAGATGAGGTTACAGCAGCACAGTGGAGTATTCCAGCAACTAGTTCAGATATCAAGGAGATTGAAGACATACTGGATAGTTGTGTTGGCAGAAGCATAAGGAATAGGACATATGAAGAGTATTTGGTTAAATGGAAAGGATGACCTGTTGAAGATTCATCATGGCTAAAAAACTAGGAGGTTAACCATCTTGGTTTTCCTCTACACACCTAAGTCGTAACAGGGTCACTTCTCAAATTACCCCAGGTATCTGATGCAAGAGCATCCTAGCTGTAAGAGCAATCTTGCATCACCCAAAAATATTTCTATTTTTGTATTCAATAAGGGCTATCTTGTGCAGAGCTGCTATTTATGGGAACTTGCTATTTTTAGTAAGTTGGTCATAAATCTCAGAATGTTCTAATTTTACATGTGGAGGTTCATCTCAGTCATATCAGCCTGCCAGTAAAGTTTCATGGCTAGATCAGGTCTACTTTTGAAGATATTGAAGATTTTCAGTATTGGTAGTAGGGTACAAAAAATTTGAACTTAGTTTTGAAGGCTTTAGAGGCCCCGGATGAGGTCAAAAATTTGGGTGATAGGTGCTTGTGCAAGTCAAGCTTGTAGAGCACTTCGTGGCCTTTCTGAAATGGGGTTATAATAGTCAATCGGGTCAACTGGTGATGACTTATGGTCTTCAGAAGTTGGGTCACCTGAATTGGTGGAAAATAATTTTCCTTCAAAATTTATGTTCAGGTTTCAAAAGTTATTTTGAGCCGACTTTGATGTGACAAATTGAAAAATAAAATACTTATAAGTTTGGTCGGCCCTTAGGGCTAAATTTTTGGAACCTTCTCGGGCGGTGGAAAATGCCTATATAAAGAAGGCCCATAGTGTTGTCTAGGGAAGTTCAGGGTAGTAGATTTGGGTATTGATTTGAGGCTTTGTCCTACAAAATATTGTAAGGGAATGCCCATGTGGCTTTGCATATTGTAATTTTGAAAGTTTGCAATTCCACATTTGTGGAGATAATAAGAAGCCAATTTTCTGTTCTTGCATATTGTTGTTGTTTCTCTATTTTTGTTATGTGTTTGTGGTATTAAGGGGAGCACCCTTCATCAAATACATTGTTAGAAAAGACATTTGCAATGGATAAAGATTAAATGGGGTATTAGAAGCATCCCAAACATAAGTTGAGTCAATAATGCATACAAAGGTTAAATCAATGGTTAAAGGTTTAAGGATTATTTACATGAAGGAAGTGTGATGCTACAACCCTCACCATATTGACCACAATTCACAGGTGTCAAAAAATCCTGTAAGAAGAACACATCATATTTTAGATCATGATCCATAAGATAGTATAAAATATAAACATCTATTGAACTTTAATTATTTCTTAAGATTAATTACTGCTTACATTAATACAATTGACTCTATGTATCAATTCTTCTTTGAGTTCCTTTGTCTCCTCAATTTTGTTTGGTTCCATTATAAGGTTAAGAATTTATTTAGCATATTTAGTTTTTATTTGAGTATCCATGAATACATGGTTAGAGTTAGATGCGATGTCATTTATAAATGCCACATCAACTTTAGATCACAATTGATCTACTACCATTTTTTCTTTTCTCTATCAATAAGTATCAAGTTGTGACATCAATATCAGTAAAATTATATCAAAATAACTCCAAAGTCATAAAGAAAAGAACATAATAATATGACATTTATTTCTATATAATTTGTAGAATTACACTAATTAAGGTTTACCTTTGATGAAGAAGTTGTACTGTGAGGAACATCCCTACCTGTATCTTGAGGTGGATCCATGTGGCCCTATGACAAAGATTAGTAATTCTTAGCAATCAGAAGTGAAATGAAAATAATAAGCTTACCAAAACAAATTATTAATAAAATAGTAGATTGTACATTGGAGTCAATATTAATTGGACGCAATTGGTTTAAATGTTATACTTACCAGTCCCATGATAGGGAATTTTTTTGTATCTAAATGATTCAAATTGTAATCTATCAGAAGCTCTTCCCCTGCACTTATTGATTTTATCGCACATAGAAATACACAATTTCCCTCACGTGCCTCGAATATAAAATTCAACCGCTTATTAGTTGACACAAGTCGAGAACTATTTATAAAAGCTACAATATTCCCTGTTGCTTTTTGCCTTCCATCAATATACATAGCGAGCCTTTTAGTTTGATCATTTTCTTTGCATTGTATATAATTTTTTGACAATGCATACCTACGCATACTTTTTTTATATTTTACAATCTGCATCCAATTTTTAATTCTTTCTAAAGATGTGTGTACCTTAAGGGAACCTTCTTGTCACCTTTGGTCTCATTATCATAAGAATATGACCCCCCTCAACAAGGAAAAATTGCATTCATTTATCAAAATTTCTTCTAATCTTTTAACCTCTAGTTGATCTCCCTATTTTAGACCTACTAGATGTCTCACTTTTGTCTTCTATTCTCGCATTTTCCTCACTTGAGGAAGACATATCAGACAAATACCTATTTGGTGATACTTGCAATCCATCAAATGAGAGACATACTAGGATCTATATATTTTGTTGACTAAAGAGAAGGAAACCAAATAATAAATTATACCTATCGATCCATGTCAAAGGCGTTAAATTTCTTGCATATGTAAATCATTTATCTTAAGTTGGCCGAAAATTACATGATATGTAAGCTACAAATTACATATAAGACAACATTTACATGATGCAAAATATACTCCATGACTATATATTTCAACACATAATAACTTAATTCAAATTTTTATGAATAAATCAATACGTCATACATGACATTGATCATACCTTGACATACATTTCATTGATCATGTTATTGATCATCCTCCTCATCCATGTCATCATCATGACTATCATCATCATCATCATCATCATCATCATCACGACCATCATCATCATCATCATCATCATCATCATCATCACCATCATCATCATCATGACTATCATCATCATGACCATCATTATCATGACCATCATCACCTTGATCAACACCATCTTCATCACCATGATCATGATCGTCACCATGATCACCATCATTGTTTGCATCTCATCATCATTTTCTTCTTCTTCTTATTCTTCTTCATTGTGTAACAGTCATTTGTGATCATCATTTACTTCATCTTTTGATTCTTCAGTATCTTCTTCCATCACATTATATTTTATCGGCCTACCTCTTGGATCATGTCTAACAATAAATGACCAACCCGGTTTATGTGGAATGACAAAGTAAAACACTAGCTCACATTGGCTTGGAAGAACATAGGGCTCATTTCCAACTGGCTCAAATGACCTTGTATTAATCATTGTAAATCCACTATCATGCTTAATAATAGTCCTATCAGGATCATTTTTATTCAGTCATAGCTTGTACCATTTGATGAAAAATAGAACTAATTTGAATGAATTAAAGTCACACTCAAGTATATCATCCAAAATTTCATAGTATCAATTTTTAGATTTTTGAGGATGTATGTCATTTCTAGATGAAATATTAGTGACCTCGAAGACTGCACTTATCCCAGAATCACAAGTTTTCTTTGTGTCATCTAACTTTTTTTATGCGAAATTTATGACCATGGTAGTACATAACTTTGTGAGTTTGATATGCAATTATTCAAACATGTCAAGATTATCTGCATCGATCCTTGAGTTGATATTAAACTTATGGGTTATGGTTAGTAAACTTATACGTACCTTTCTACCTCTTAAACCATATGCTATATCAAGTACCATTGGCATAACATTGGGATCTCTATTACGATGAGCTTCTTTAATTAATGATGCAACACCATCCCATGTTAATGAGTGACCATTTTTTTGAGATTTTTGAATCCATACTGTCATCCAATCAAGATTTTTTTCAATATACAAATGTAGTGCATCCCACTCACGACCAATTGTAAAGAAAAAAAATAGACCGCTTAGAAAAAAATTATATTGAAGATCTATAAGAATTAATAAACTACAATAACATCATATAATTACCTCTCACTTTCCTCAATCTACCTTTCCTCATCAAGTAATCCCCTTCAAATTTGTTAATAGAGTTGGGATCCCAAATGTGATCTACATGGATATTTGCTGCAAACTTGGAAAGATATTCACTAATGTACACCATGGTCTGGTATACCATATATCCCTCCACCATAGAACCCTCAAGATGTGCTCTTTGTTGAACCAAACCTTTGATAAATTTCAAGTTCCTCTCAACCATCCACATTGAACTAGTTTGTACAAGTCCACACAATTCAATCTCCTCAACTTGATGTATGAGGTAGTATTCTTGAGCATTGAAAATATTGGAGGTAAACACTTTTGCATTTCAAACATAAGCTAGGGAATATTTCTCTTCCAATATTTTATATCTTTTTTATCAATTTCTT
>BSBK01011986.1:0-12500 GCA_027943335.1 Chamaecyparis obtusa
TTCCAGAACTGAATTGAAAGAAAATTCCAAATTAGTATGCAAGATACAACAGGTATCACAGGAAGGTCGGTACTGATTATCACCCGCGCAAGGTCAGGAGTAACCCAAACTTCATATGGCTACCGAATAAGTTCGGAGTAGTATGAATTCCCATGATCACCAAGTTGTGGATTTCTACACCAAGAATTAATGCATAGTGGATGACAGTCTGTTGAATTCAATACCCTAATTCCTATGGAGCATTAATGACAAAGTTTTAAAAAAAGCATGAAATCAAGTTCATTCTTCACCACAATATTAGCATATTGAAAGAAAAAAAGTTTCATAGTGTAATCAAGCATTTCGAAGCATATTTTAGCAAGATATTCTCTTTCCTTGAAGAATTTATAGTTTTCACTGAGCTACCATGGCATCATCTAGCACTAAGAAGTGAAGAAAGATTCAGAAATGTTAGTTCATGGAGAATGGAAAGCACCAGATTTCAAAACTCGTGCCCGCAGTTTCGAGACCCTAGACCCCCAGTGGAGCTCAATCCTGGATCCCTCCTAAGGTACTCCTTATTAATGATATTTGTAGTCATTTTAAGTGTAACAATTCAAGAGCTTGGAACCCTAGAGATAGATACTATTCGTGAGGAACTATGTGTCGATGTGTTCTCAAACCGGAGCATCAACATTTGGAAGATAAGGGTTTAGTTCACATCACACACTTGCCTCAAAGCTTTCAGATAAAATGGGTTAGATATAACCTCAACCGAGTACATGAAGGTAAAATATGGCTTGAGAAACTAGTAGAGATTATGAAGAAGATGATTCATTGAATCACTGGTCTTCCCATGCTCGACAAGGCAAAATCTACAAAAACCCTAGGCCAATCAAAACTAGAAGAGAAAACCCTAGCTGAGTGGGATGGTAGAGGTCATCGAAGATAAGCAACATTATTGATGTAGAATTGAAGTTTGGTACACGTATCATAGCTCACAAGATATACAGTTCCAGTCAGTAGAACAATGTTTCGTGTGAAGGCAATTGACCTAGCGTATAAGATTGTGAAAAATAATCTATCATTTGACCTAGCAGATCTTTTGTTGAAATAGTTCAACAAGAACATGGAGAGCATCAAAACCTCAAAGAACAATCCATGTAAGTTTGGATCGCTGTTAGTTTGTTTATTTTTCTATGCTCAAAAGTTCTTTTCCCATCAAAAGGCATAGTAGTATGGAGAAAAGATGTGCTGGTTCTTTATTAGATGAATGAATACATTTCAGAAATGGGTGACAATTTTGAAAGTATAATGGATACTATTTTGAATCATTTAAAGAGAAAATGAACAATAGATTCCAGATTCCATAGAAATTGGTGGAAGATTACAAAGATGATATTTGTTTCATGGTGGATTGTAATAATCTGTATATACAAGCAGCAAAACCAAGGATTGTACATGTGAAACCTCTTCGCTATGAGGTAAATATTGATGAAACCAAGAATATTATTGAAGCCCTAATTAATCAACCTGTTAATCCAAAGGCACCATATTTTAGGACATATGAAGAAGCTAAGGAGAGAATTGAGCTTAGTATAAAGCTTCCACAAGTGGTTAACAAAGGAAGAAAGAGGATGGCCAAAATACAAGCTAGCGGACCTCTAATGTTAACCGAGGGAAAAGGAGAGGACATTGAAGAAGAAGAGAAAAAGGATGAGGAGGAAGAAGAACATGTACCTGCAAAGAAGAAAGGAAAAGTAATTATCACCAAAGCGCCCAAGCAAATCCTTTGCAGTATTTACAAGGAGTGCAAGAGGCAAGGCAGGCAAAGATAGTGAAAGAAATAGTATTCAAAAGACCTCCTCCTTCATTAAAAGAAAAGATCAAGGATTTGAGAGAAGGATCTGGAATTGCAAACTTCAAATCTCTAAAATATGAAATCAGATCTGAGGAAGAGCAGCAGGAAATTGAAGATGTTGTTGTTGAGAAAATGGAAAATGGAAATACTCACCTGAAGAGATAGCTTCTCAAATCCCAAGAATTCTGCTAAGTAAAATTAAGTTGAGATGGTCCAATGCAAGGCAAACTGTCAAGGACATCTATGCTCAAACCTTGAGGCAATTGATGCCAAGTTTGAAAAAATGCTGAAATTAATAAGGCATTGATAGATAATGAAAATAAGATGACACTCAAATTCAATAGTTGTTTGATTTTGATCAAAGATATTGAGTTGGTTGTGAAGAGTGCCACTACCACATTGAAAAAACATCTATAATCTTCACAAACCGAGTACTGAAAACTATGATAATCAAGGATATTGAAGATGACAATGATGAACAGGAAGAAGATACCGAGGTAGACAAGAAAAATGATGAGGAAGATAATATTGTTCGGATAGCTGCAGAAGTCATTGCCTCACTTCCTCACTCTCCAACAAAAGTTTCTACAACTAGCCCGGAGATAACTTCAAGTATGATTGTGACAACTTCCATAGATACATCAAATGTCAAATCATCACTAGCACAACTCAATGTATCATCTATAGAAATGACTACCACCTCTTTTACCGAGTTGCAGTCTCCTGTATCTACTTTAGTACCTACTTCTATATCAAGTTTTCTAGCAATAAGCACTTAAATTTAGGATACTTTAGTAAGTATTTCAGTTTTTGATTCTACAATTGTGAATACTTCAGTTTTGAGCCCATCAAGTATTCCAGTCGGTAGTTTATCATTTTTCACAGCTAGTCCTACAATGTCTACAATAACTTCTACAAAGGCATTAAGTGCAATAACAGTTGATCCTAAGGCTCAACCGAGTACAAGATTTTTGAGTAAGAATGTACAAGAGGATATAGACTTAGATGAGGAGATAGAGATTCTAAAATTAGACTTTGAAAATCTTTCAGCAGACCAAATGCAAAACATTGGTGAACTCCTCCAAAAGAAAGCAAAGAAGAAGAAACTAAAAGAAGAAAGGGATAGGGAATACAAAATTATTGAGGATGCAAAGGATATTTTGTCAGAAGCATTAGACATTAAAATTGATTCCTCTCAACATATTTTTGTTATAGTTAGCTGAGGCAGTGAACAAGTTCAATGAGGATTCCTCTGTGTCAGAAAAGATTCTTGAGAAAGTCGAGAAGAAGTTTGACAATAAAGTGCTTGAGCATGTTGCTGAGCATATAGTTATTAATCAGGCAGAATTATCCTCAGTTTTGACAAAATATTGAGTCCTCCTATTCCAATGTTACCTCACTTTTTGCTAAGCTATGTAATGTTGCCAAGTTCACTAAGGGAGTCAAGGATAAATTGAATAAGATTGATGAGGATCTGAAAAATAGTGTACAAAAGTTGCAACTTGAACCCAGTTCAAGCTCTACACATCATATGAAAATCACATTCCTATCACATAGGTAGTCGGAATTATTAAAAGAGGACACAGAGATCCGGTCAAACACTGCTAGATATTCAGAACATGATCCTTCCTATCATGGACATAATGCACAAGCACATTGTTCACCTCAAAAACATTACTCCATGACAATCAATTTTCCCTTGCAGATCACATGATTGAACTCTCTGCAGAAGTCCAAATTGCACTCCAAAAATGCAAGATTCTGCAAGAGAATTGGGATAGAACTTTGGCACTAATCATGAAGGTACATTCTAATTTTCTTTCACATTTTGGATTCTCCCTGTAAAATACTTGTATATATACCTTTGCCATTATTTTCAAAAAAGGGAGAGAAAATGTATAGGAGAGTGTATAAGATTAAGGTGTGTAATATGAAAGGGGGAGAAAGTACTCTATATAAGGGAGTCATGAAATATATAAACAACAGTCTTGACAAAGATAAATTTTGAAAAATCTAAAAATAGATTCAGCATGATTCTTGTATATTAAGTTTTGGCAATAAGTGTTTTTGTCACTAATGCCAAAGGGGGAGATTGTTGGCATTAAGCATGATTGTCATTAGTGACAACACTTATTCTAAATAGAGCTTACTGAGCAGAATAGAGCTTACCGAGTAGAACAGTGCATACCGAGCAAAACAGAGCTTACCAAGTAGAACAGTGCATACCAAGCAAAAACCAAGCTTACTGAGTAGAATAGTGCATACCGAGCAGAATAGAGCTTACTACGTAGAATAGTGCATACTGAGCAGAACAGAGCATACCAAGTAGAACAGTGTATACCAAGCTCACAAAGTTTCACAGTGTTTGCCAAGTGCTGCACGGTTAAATAGGAAATTTAGTATCTACCGAGTCTCCAGTATTTACCGAGTTCAAAACTATGACCAAGTGGTTAGTATGGACCGAGCCTCCACTTCTACTGAGTGCATGACGATGCCAAGTAACACAGTGGATGCCGAGTATCAAAAAGTCACCGAGTTAGTTTGCAGTAACCAAGTAACTATATTTGGGCCGACTCAGTAATATTTGTGTTTACTTGTTTAAGAGCCGATTTTGTAATTATTTTGCAATTGATTTGGATTGATATATAAGCAATATTTATATCATATCCAAATGAGAAGAAATATAGAGAAGTATTAAAAAGAGAGAAAGGCAAAGATAAGTGAATTACAAAGGGCTACAGTAGTATAAGAAGTAGCAAAGATCTATCCATCACAGAAGGTGATTAGTACATCAGAGAATCTCAATCAGCAAGTATAGTTGTAAGTAAGAGATCTACTATTTCATCCTAATAGGTGAATCAACTTCAAATCCTTTGACCGGGTAGACTTAACAGTCTTTGTAAAATCTCTTAACCAAGTGCATACTTCATTGTATGTTTGTAAATCCTCTAACAAGGTGGATCTAGCAATCCTTTTTGCTCCTAATAGGGCAGATCATGAGAAGTGATCATTGTAAGCCTTAATCGGCAAACTTTATACTGTAGTATTGAAGTTTTGTGGGTATCATCCCCACCCCAGTTTTACTTTCTACTTGGAAGGTTTCTAGGTTACCAAATCTATGTGTCAAATTGATATGAATGCCTTTATGTTTTCAATTTCTCATGCATGCAATTAAATCAATAAACTAAATGATATCAAGATCTGAAATTGAGGTTAAAAATTTGAAGTTACTGATTCACCCCTCCCCTCTCAGTAACTCGGTTAGTCTTGAATATTTCCAACAACAATTAGGTTTTAATTTTAACGTTGGGAGTACTATTAATTTCAGACTTACACTTGTCACATTAAAATCAAAGATTAGGGTAAGGCGTTAGGGTTAGCATTATAGTTAGTAATATGGTGAAGATTACTAATAGTTACGGTTCCATTTAGGGTATTGTACATGTAGGGTTAGGGTTAGGACCAATTTAAGGTTGTGTGTAGTGTTACGATGTATGATACATTGTTAGGCTTACATCATATGTAGTGTGAGGTATATGATTAGTAGTAGGGTTTGTACAAGAGTAATATTATGGATGTGGTTAGCGATACGATATAGGTTTTAGAGTTAGGATCAAAGTATCATATTTGGGAATATATTTTTTGATGTTGTTTATAGTATAACATGAAAATTATCATTAGTATCACATAGAGCATTACCATTTAAGGAATGGTCAATGGTAGGGACATGGTAAGAACTAACTTGAACGATTAGCATATTACTGTAACTATAATCATAATGATAATATATTATAGTGAGGGTTAAGGTTATGATAAATTGTTGTTAATTTCACATTGTGCTATGGATTAAGATATAGTTTTATTTAAATAGTTTTTATTTCATATTTACTATTAATAGTTTATTTTATATAGTTAAAGGTTTTGGTACAGTTGTTTAACATTGATTAGGATTATGTTAGAGCTATGATGGAGGAGCATCCTGGGTGTAAGAGCAATCTTGCATCACCCAAAAATATTTTTGTTTTTGTATTCAATAAGGGCTATCTTGTACAGAGTTGCTATTTATGGAAACTTCCTATTTTTAGTAAGTTGGTCTTACGATCTTGGAATGTTCTAATTTTACATGTGGAGGTTCATCTCAGTCATATCAGCCTGCCAGCAAAGTTTCATGGCTAGATCAGGTCTAGTTTTGAAGATATTGAAGATTTTTGGTATTGGCAGTAGGGTACAGAAACTTTGAACTCATTTTTTAAGGCTTTAGAGGCCCCAAATGAGGTCAAAAAATTGGGTGATGGGTGCTTTGCATGGGTCAAGCCTGTAGAGTGCTTCGTGGCATTTCCAAAATGGGGTTATAATAGTCAATCAGGTCAACTAGTGATGACTTATGGTCTCCGGAAGTCGGGTCACCTGAAATGGCAGAAAATAATTTTCCTTCAAAATTTATGTTCGGGTTTCAAAAGTTATTTTGAGCCGACTTTGATGTAATAAATTGAAAAATAAAATAATTCTAAGTTCGGTCGGCCCTTAGGGCTAAATTTTTGGAACCTTCTTGGGCGGTGGAAATTGCCTATATAAAGAAGGCCCGTAGTGTTGTCTAGGGCAGTTCTGGGTAGTAGATCTGGGTATTGATTCAAGGCTTTGTCCTACAGAATATTGTAAGGGAATGCCCATGTGGCTTTGCATATTGTAATTCTGAAAGTTTGTAATTCCACATTTGTGGAGATAATAAGAAGCCAATTTTTTGTTCTTGCATATTATTGTTGTTGTTTCTCTATTTTTGTTATGTGTTTTTGGTATTAAGGAGAGCACCCTTCATCAAGTGGTATCAGAGTAGGTTTTCCTGAGTGTGTAAATAGATCGTCGACTGTGAGGTAGTTTGCACAAGGACCATGGTTAGGGTTTCAGCATGCATCGCAAAAATGCCTCCATGAAGAGAACATGGCGGAAGAGCTGGTGCTTGACACCTGAGGTTAGGGAGCTGCAGAGACAAGTGTGAGCATTGCAAGAAGAGATTCACAGAGGAATGAATCTTAATGTAAGAGATGAAAGTGAGGATGAAGCCGAAGAAGAATATCAAGAAGGAGAAGCTGAAATTGTGAACTAGGAGGAAGAAAGACTTTTTCAGGCGATTTCCAAGATTGGGAAAAGACCTAAGATTGAGGTTCCTACATTTTTTGTAAATTATAACCTAGAGGAATTGATTGACTGGATCGATGTATGTGAGGAATATTTTGAGTATGAAGATGTTGAGGATCCTGATAGGGTCAAGTTTACGAAGGCCAGATTGAAAGGTCATGTGAAGATCTGGTGGCAAGAAATTCAATTGGAGTGAAATAGAAGAGGGAAAGATAAAATCACAAGATGGGATCGGATGGTGGATAAATTGAAGCAACAGTTCATTCTTGTTGATTATGAGCTTGTAAAGTGCCTTGACAAATTTGATGTTTTATCCCTATTTTTCTGCCTTAAGAATTTTGTCAAACACTTCCCTTGCAACCTCAATTTGCTGATGTTTGATTGTTTTGGTTTGTTTTTTGATGCCAAAGATATTTGAATGAATACAAATGATTGCAAGCAACTAATTGAAAGATATGCAAGTTCTTTTTATTCTTTTCCAAATGAAAATACATGTATTTTTGATATAAAATGCACACCTACAGCCAAGAGGTATTTTTACAAACACTTGGCATGCAACCTATGAAAAACTATGCAATGAGATATTTTGTCAAACAATTGTTATGCAATCAGTTGTAACATTAAGACAAACAATTTCCATGAACCCTTATAACTCCAATATAATATATATATATATATATATATATATATATATATATATATATATATATATATATATATATATATATATATATATATATATATATATATATATATATATATATATATATATATATATATATATATATATATATATATATATATATATATTGCAATGTTTATGATGTTACAAAGGGAATGCAATCTATATTTCTCAGTCAAGACTCTTGGCATACAAATCTGATTACACCTCAATGGCAACCAATTGATATGAAGCTCTTACAAACTGATTTAAATGATTACAATGCATAGAACTGATATATGACCTTCCCTAACAAATGGAGATCCTATTATTTGCAATGATTGGCAATACAATGAGGACTAAGTGAAATCGATGGAACTTGGAATGAGCTTGCAGCCTCCAAAGGATCATTTGATTCTCATTGATGTAGTCATGATTGCCTTCCAAAATGCCATCCCAATCTTCCTTGGTGCAAGGTGACCCTTTGAGAATTTATTTGGAATTTTTGGCAGCCTTCTTGACAAAATGACCCCCCTTGAAGGAGCCACCCCTGCTGTTTGGATAGACTGATAAATAGAAATAATTCCCAACTATAAGTCCCACCAAAATGCAATAAAAATGGTTGTTGACCTCAGAGCAATTGATCCCTCAAATACCCATAAAATTTTGGTCACTTATTTGTGAGCTGGAAATGAAAATGCAACTTCTCCATGACTGATCTGCAGACTGAACAAAATTGCAGACCTCAGGGTCACTCCAAAATTGTCTTCCAATGATTTCTTAAAGTCCAAATGAAGAAGCCTAAAGTATCTTCCTCCACTCCAACTAGGGTTGATATCTCACAACCGAAATTGGCACCTTAGAGTCTTCAAACCCTCAGACAAGTATCCAAGCATTCAAGCTTTCAACACAAGTAGATGAATATGTAACTCCAGATGTGTCAAATGACCCCCCAAAGGCTCCTTATAAAGATTTCACAAACAACTCCAAGAAGCTTCTAGAAAAATCTAGCACTTTATTCTTTTTAAGTGACTTTTTGATATTTTATTATTTTAGTCACTTTAATATTAAATCAATTAAATATAAAGTTACTTTTTAATATTTCATTGTTTAGTAACCTTATAAGTAATTAATTTAATATATTTTTTCCCCCTTATTTCTTCCTTTTTAGCCTTCAGGGAAAATAAAGGATAAAATAAAATAAGTAACTGGTGCCAGTCAAAAAGGGGACATTACAGTCCTCCCTTCCTAGAATTGCTTGCCCTCAAGCAATTGCAAACCTGGGTGCTGTAGAATTTGCTCATTCTCCCATGTGGCATCCTCTGCAGGTAGATCCTTCCATCTCACTAGGTACTCCTTAATCACTCTATTCCGCAATCTCCTCTCTCTGACATCAATGATCTCCTCAGGCACCAAGACCAAATGTCCCTCCTCATCAAGTGGTGGAAGATCCATAGAAGAGATAATCTGCTGGCCCAATGCCCTCTTGAGGCATGAGACATGAAATACATTATGAATCTTGCTGCTCGCGGGTAGCTCTAACTCATATTCTACCTCCCCAATCCTCTTGATAACCCTGTATGGACCGTAGTACCTTGGTCTTAGTTTCTCTATTTCGCTCTTTTTAAGAGAGGACTGTCTATAGGGCTGCAATCATAGATATACCATATCACCAATCTCAAAGCTATGCTCCACCCTGTGTTTATCTGCATAAGTCTTTTGTTGATTCTATGCCATCACCAGATTATCCTTGAGTGCTCTCAGTATGTCCCGACTCTCCCTAATCCAATCTTTGGCTTTGGGAGCCCTACTCTCACCAAAAGTCATCTCTACAAATGAAGGTGCATCATACCCATACAAAGCTCTGAAAGGACTCATTCCAATGGACATATGGTGGGTGGTATTGTAGCAATACTCTCCTAAATGCAACCACCTAATCCAAGCCCGCTGCTGTCCCGCTACATAATTACACAAGTACCCCTCAACCCACTTATTAACAATCTCTGTTTGCCCATCAATTTGAGGGTGATAACTTGTACTAGGAGTCAAATCAGTGCCTGCCAGTCTAAACAGCTCTTGCCAAAAAGCACTCATAAATCTGCTATCCCTGTCACTGACTATGATCTTAGGTAGCCCATGCAATCTAAAAATCTCTCTAAAAAATAGCTCAGCCACCTATGAAGCCTTGTACTCTATCAAAATAGCAAAGAAGTGTGCATACTTTGTTAGCTAGTCTACCACCACAAAGATGCTGTCTCTACCCTATACCTTGGGTAGGCTGATGATAAAGTCCATCAAAATACTCTCCCACTTCTGCTCAGTAATGGGCAAGGGCTGAAGTAACCCAGCTGGATGTGTATGCTCGAACTTATTTTGCTGACAAGTCACGCATTCTTTCACATGTCTCAACACATCATCCTTGAGGCCTTTCCATGAAAACCTCTCTCTAACCTATCTATATGTTTTAAAGTAGCCCTGATGGCCTACTAGGGGTGTATCATGGCAAGCTTGTAGAATTTTCTCCTTCAATTTTGATTCCGGCACCACGTAGATCCTATCCTTGTAGTAAATCACATCATCAACTATCCTGTACCTATCATCCTAAATCAATCCATCCATCAACTCACAAGCAAATGTATTCTTGGAGTACTCCACTAATAAGATGGATTTCCAATCTACCGAAATCTTAGAAAGTGAGCAAGTTGAAGGCCTCCTGGAGAGGGCATCTGCAACAATGTTCTTTTTCCCCTTAACATACTCTATGTTGAAATCATATGCCTATATCCTACTAACCCACTTCTGTTGTCTCTCGTTCAAGTCCTTCTACTCTAAGAAGTATCTAAGACTATTATGATCTATCCTCACCACAAATTTACCCCCAACTAGATATTGTCTGAACTTCGCCAAGGCATGCATAATGGTGAGCATCTCCTTATCATAGATGGAGTATAGTCTCTCAGCTCCCCTCAACTTATGGCTCTCAAAGGTGATTGGGTGTTGATTTTGCATCAATATTGCACCAATACCTTCCCCTAAAGCATCACACTCAAGAATGAAGGGTTGCATGAAATCAGGAAGTACCAACACTGGACAGCTACTCATCACCTCCTTGAGCTTATCAAAAGCTCATTGTGCCTCTTCTATCCAACAAAATGCACCCTTCATGGTCAAATCTGTCAAAGGTGCCCCCAACTATGAGAACTCCTTAACAAAATGCCTATAGTAACTGCATAGTCCGAAGAAGCCTCATAACTCTGTAAGTGACCATGGTGGGGGCCAATCAAGAATAGCCTGTATTTTCTCTTGGTGCACTTGGACACCCTCTGCACTGATCACATGTCCCAAATAAAGAATTTCTCTAAGGCCGAACTCACATTTTGAAGCCTTAGCATACAAAGACTACTCCTCCATGATGGTAAGGATCTCATCAAGTTGCTGCAAGTGTTCTTCCCAAGTTTTACTGTATATGAGAAAATCATCAAAGAATACCAAGAGGAACTTACGCAATTATTTGTTGAAGATATGATTCATACAAGACTGGAATGTGGCAAGTGCGTTAGTTAATCCAAATGGCATCACCAATAACTCATAGTGCCCATAGTGGCATCGGAAAGCAGTCTTGTGCACATCTTGTTCCCTCACTCTAATCTAATGGTAACCCGATCGAAGATCAATCTTTGAAAAATATACTGCCCCTTGTAACTCATCCAATAACTCATCAATCTTGGGTATTGAGTACCTATTCTTGATTGTTTTCTTATTGAGGGCTTGGTAATCTATACACATTCTCATGGTCCCACCTTTCTTCTTCACTAGGACCACTAAAGAAGCGAAAGGGCTAGAGCTAGGATGAATGTGTCCCATATCAAGCAATTCCTTGATTGCTTTCTCGATCTCATCCTTAAATTTCTTAGGATGATGATAAGGGGTAGTAATCACTGGCTTAGCCCCTTCTTCCAACTCAATAGTATGCTTGAAGCCTCTATCTGGTGGCCTCCCTGGGGGTATCTCACCAAAAACCCTATCATGTTTCCCTAATAGCTCCTTGATGCCAATGTGAACTAGCTATCCTGAATAGATAGACTCCTTAGGAGTGATCACACACTCTGCTGCCCAAACTATGTCATCATGTCTGAAAATACTCTCCATTCATCTAGCTGAAATAGTCTTAGGTGCTTTAGATGCCATACCTCTAAGCACCACTCTATACCCATCAACATCTCTAAACTTGAGTTCCATGGTTTGGAAGTTCTTTGAGTACTTCCCTAATGACTGCAACCATTGGACCCCAAGTATGGCATGGATATCACCCAAGTCTACAACATAGAAATCATCTATAACTGTATGGTTGCCCATTGAAATAGACAACTATGGAATCCACTGAGTACAAGCTATCTTATGCCCATCAGCCACCATCACACTGAACCCCTCAAAATCCTCTAGAGGAATGTGCCTCTTGTTCACCAATGCTACATCAATGAAGTTATGAGTAGCTCCACTATCAATCAATACTGCTATCTAATGACCTTGTAGAACCCCACAAACTTTGAAAGAGCTGAACTTAGGAGCATTGGAGATAGAAGCAATGATCTCATCATGATTCTCCCCCTCTGAACTGTTATTGTTTTCCCTTTAAGGTTCCTCTTCCTCAGAACAGCTCTCATCATCAGATATCACCTCAATTAAGTAAGCCTTGCCTTTCCCTAGGCAATGGTGTCCACTAGTCCATTTCTCTTTGCAATGATAGAAAATCTCCTTAAGCCTACACTCCTATCTATAGGCTTCATCAAAGTTCACCTTATTACTCTTTTTTTGGAATGGCTTCTTCCCCTTATCCTTATGGGATATGAAAGGCTTGCTAGG
>BSBK01011986.1:17500-35000 GCA_027943335.1 Chamaecyparis obtusa
GGATTTGTAGTTTCAGTAGAAAGTCTAAAAATGGACCCAGAGAAGGTACAGGCTATCCTTGAATGGCCTACTCCAAGGAGTGCTACTGAGGTAAGATCTTTTCATAGTTTGGCTAGCTTTTACAGAAAGTTTATCAAAAATTTTAGTAGTATTTGTGGACCCTTGACTGAAACAATGAGAGGGGATAGAAAAGAGTTTAAGTGGACTAATGGGGTAGAAAAGAGTTTTCAATTGTTGAAACAAAAAGTTACAGAACAACTTGTTTTAGCACTTCCAGATTTTAATAAGGTGTTTCAAGTAGATTGTGATGCTAGTGGTACTGCAATAGGAGCTTTTATGAGCCAAGAAGGTAAACATGTTGCTTATTTTAGTGAGAAGTTAAATGATGCCAAGAGAAAATATTCTGCTTATGATAAGGGATTTTATGCTATAGTTCAGGCATTGAAAAAGTGGAGGCACTATCTACTTCCTAAGGAGTTTGTTTTGTATATTAATCAGCAAGCTTTGCAATATTTGAATATTCAAGGAAAGTTGAATCAAAGACATTTGAAATGGGTTGAGTTTTTGCAGAGTTATACATTTTTTTGAAACACAGAAGTGGAAAGTCTAACAGGGTTATAGATGCTCTTAGCAGAAGGCAACTATTGCTGACAGAGATGCAGATTGAGGTGGTTGGGTTCAAGGAACTCAAGAATTTGTATCCAAAGGATCCTAATTTTGGTGAAGCTTGGAAAGCTTGTACAGAACCTATTACTCTAGACAGGATGAAATGGCTGGATTTTATCATCCAAGATGATATTCTATTCAGAGGGAGTCAGTTGTGCATTCCACGAAGTTGTATGAGGGAGAATCTCATCAAGGAGAAGCATAGTGGAGGATTGGCTAGACATTTTAGTCATGATAAAACCCTTGCTTTGGTTGGTGAGAATTATTATTGGCCATAATTACAGTAAGATGTGAAGAAGTTTGTACAGAGTTGTAGAGTATATCAGATGGAAAATGGAGTGAAGTAGAATATAGGGTTGTATCAGCCATTACCTATACCAGAGAAGCCTTGGGAGGATATTAGTATGGACTTTGTTCTTGGTTTACCGAGAAATCAGCGTGGACATGATTCAATTTTTGTGGTGGTTGATAGATTTTTGAAGATGGCACATTTCATTCCCTGCAAGAAGACTAATGATGTTGATCATGTAGCAGGATTGTTTTTCAAAGAAGTGGTGAGACTACATGGTTTGCCAAAGACCATAGTTTCAGATCAAGCTACTAAGTTTGTTGGATATTTTTGGCAGACATTGTGGAAGAAGTTGAAGACAAATTTGAAGTTCACTTCATCACATCATCCACAGACTGATGGACAGATAGAGGTGGTGAATAGAAGTTTGGGAAATCTGCTGAGATGTTTGGTTGGAGATAAGCCAACAGGATGGGATTTGATTTTACCACAGGCAGAATTTGCATACAATAATTTTGTCAATAGGAGTACTGGTAAATGACCATTCCAGATTGTATATGGAAGTAGTCCAAAAATTGCATCTGAATTGAGAAAGATAGATAAAGGAAAAATAAGTAGTGCTGAAGCTAAGGCTTTTGTAGAACACTTGAAGAAAATCCATGAGGAGGTGAGGAAGCATATTACCAAGATGAATGTGCAGTATAAGGCTAAGGCAGATGAGAAAATGAGGGATAAAGAATTTCAGGTTGGAGATGAAGTCATGGTTCATTTGTGGAAGGAGCGATTTCTGGGTGGTACATATAACAAGCTAAAAATGAAGAAGTTTGGACCATGTAAGATATTGAAGAAGCATGATTTAGGAAATGCATATGAGGTAGAATTGTCTAGTGAGCTGAATATTTTGCAAGTGTTTAATATTTTAGATTTGACAGAGTATCATGAAGGAGGTCTTGAAGATGAGGTTGCAGCAGCACAGTGGAGTATTCCAGCAAGTAGTTCAGATACCAAGGAGATTGAAGACATACTGGACAGTCGTGTTGGCAGAAGCACAAGGAATAGGACATATGAAGAGTATTTGGTCAAATGAAAAGGATGACCTGTTGAAGATTCATCATGGCTAACAAAGGAGGAGGTTAACCATCTTGGTTTTCCTCTACACACCTGAGTCGTGATAGGGTCACTTCTCAAATTACCCCGAGTGTCTGATGCAGGAGCATCCTGGGTGTAAGAACAATCTTGCATCACCCAAAAATATTTTTGTTTGTGTATTCCATAAGGGCTATCTTGTGCAGAGTTGCTATTTATGGAAACTTGCTATTTTTAGTAAGTTGGTCTTACAATGTCGGAATGTTTTGATTTTACATGTGGAGGTTCATCTCAGTCATATCAGCCTGCCAGCAAAGTTTCATGGCTAGATCAGGTCTAGTTTTGAAGATATTGAAGATTTTTGGTAGTGGCAACAGGGTACAGAAAATTTGAACTCAGTTTTGAAGGCTTTAGAGGCCTCGGATGAGGTCAAAAAATTGGGTGACGGGTGCTTTGCGCAAGTGAAGCCTATACAACGCTTCGTGGCATTTTCAAAATGGGGTTATAATAGTCAATCGGGTCAACTGGTGATGACTTATGGTTTCCAGAAGTCAGGTCACCTGAAATGGTAGAAAATAATTTTCCTTCAAAATTTTTGTTCAGGTTTCAAAAGTTATTTTGAGCCGACTTTGATGTAATAAATTGAAAAATAAAATAATTCTAAGTTTGGTTGGCCCTTAGGGCTAAATTTTTGGAACCCTCTTGGGCGGTGGAAATTGCCTATATAAAGAAGGCCCATAGTGTTGTCTAGGGCAGTTCTGGGTAGTAGATCTGGGTATTGATTCAAGGCTTTTTCCTACAGAATATTGTAAGGGAATGCCCATGTGGCTTTGCATATTGTAATTCTGAAAGTTTGTAATTCCACATTTGTGGAGATAATAAGAAGCCAATTTTTTGTTCTTGCATATTATTGTTGTTGTTTCTCTATTTCTGTTATGTGTTTGTGGTATTAAGGGGTGCACCCTTCATCAAGCTAGGATTAGAAATATAGATTTCGACAAAACATGTTGCCAAATGTTGCTAGTATAGGGGTAATGATAGCCAAAAATATTTTTTTATTTTTTTATTTATAGGGGCAATGATAGGCAAAAGCATCAAAGAGGAAAGAAATGGGGTTTAGATCCAAATTATCTAAGAAATGCATGATATCCTACAAGTTACCCTCATCTAGAATATGATAACTAGCTTATATATATTGATATATATATATAATATGTCGAGAGTAATCCTTCTCGAGGCACCTATTGCAGTTTGCAATTGAAAGAAAATAGGCACCTTGAGAAGGATTACTTTCAGTGTATTATATATATATATATATAAGCTAGTAGCAGTCGCAGTGCAACATAATAGACATTTATGAATAAGATATCCTCTATAATTAATTTCTCCCATTTATTTGGCACATCCATTAAAGGAATAAATATTAGAAATATAGAGTTGAACAAAATATGTTGCAAGTATAGGGGTAATCATGATGGGAATAGCCAAAACTATTTATTTATTATCTTATTCATGAAACTTATATAGATAAAAAGGGAAATATAAGTCCCAATACAACTATTCAGATAATTACGAATCTTGAAAGCCAAGATTAAATCAATAACATTTCTCCATAATGATGCAAGTACATCACATATTCTTCAACAATAAAGTTAGTATTGTGGCCCTTATTTGTACAATGATCGTGATAGACTTCTTTCATCATTGATGGAAATGCATCCACTTTTTTTGATGTCTCACGTAGAACTTTTGCAACATTTGCCATTTGCATAGTCAACTGATAACGCTGTGTGCTCCACAGCTTTGATTATAGTTGCGCACAAGTCTACAATGATTCGTGTACACTTGTGAAATTTAGGCTCAAAGACATCATTCGAGGCCACCAAAGCAGAGGGGCTTGTAACCATGATGTTCAATTCTCTATCAAAGGCAGCCATAGGTGGAATGGTAAACATCAATATATAAAATTAATCAGAATAACCATTTTGCATTGTCATTTTAAACTTTACATGTTACTTATATAGTGGAATAATATATGTTATGTTGTGGATTTTTTTATATGTAAATTAACAAAAAGTCATGTTTGTAAACATGATATAATTTATATTATTCTTAATGTTAAATGTTAGAAATTATTCAAATATTTAAATAATTAAGAAATCTAATGTATGCTTAATCTGATTTTAAAATTTAAGAATTGTATTTAAAGAATATTAAATACAATTCTTAAAACAATATTAATCTAAAAACAATACGAATCTAAAAACACTATAAAACTAATATAAAACTATATAAAAAAATTGTTTTTTATATAGTTTTATATAGATTCATATTAGATCTAAAATAATATAATATCAAACTATATAAAATTAATCTAAAAAAAACTATATAATATCAGATCTAATATTTGATATCCGATATTAGATCTAATATCAAACAATATTTAATATTGCGTTTTATATAGTTTGATATTAGAGCTAATATCAAACTGTATAAAACAATATTAAAATAGATTACTATCAAAATATATAAAATTAAATAAAATTAAATGTAATATAAAACTAAATCTATTTACCTGTTTCAAATTGATGAAAGTTGCTTGCAAATCAGCTCTCTACAATGCAATCCAGCTATCTGTAATGCAATCTTCCTCTGTGCTATTCACAAATTTTTCTCTTAGAAATCCTCTCTCTGCAATGCAATCCTCCTCTCTGCTATTCAGAAATTTATCTCAGAAATCCTTAGTAATTTCTATTTGATTTACTTGTCTCAACTCTCTGAAAACCTGAAATCTTAGAACTCTCCAACTTCTCAAATCTCACAACTCTCAAATTGCATTTACCTGCAACCAAAAAAATAGCTTGAGAAATGAAGAGCACTCTTTTATAAATGAAGAGTGTCTCTTCATTTCTCAAACGTTTTGTAATCCAAAATTCATTTTGCATTCCCGTAAAAAAATGTTGGAATAATTTTTTTTTTTTAAAATTATTTTTTGCAAAAAAATTTTGGTTCGGCACTTGGCACATCTATAACGTTACGCACTCCCAGTGCAGTGCATACATTACTACACTGGCACCCATGTTGTGCAGTGCACGGGCACCAAGTGCACCACACCTATGTTGTCCAATGCACAGGACCACTCTGAAACGCAACATCTGATATTGATTTTTTCGGTTTTGATTTTTTTGTTTATGAAATTTGATATTTTTGGTTTTGATTTTTGATTTTTTCATTTATGAATATTTCATTTATGATTTTTTAATTTTTATTTTTACATTTTTTCATTTTTATTTTTGATTATTTCAGTTTTTGATTCGTAACTGATTTTAAATCCTTTTTTATTATATAATTATTTTAAAAACTATTATTTTTAGGGAGCTATTATTTCAGTCACCTGTATTTTTCGTGAGCTATATTTTGAGGTTTATACTATTGTTACAATTAAGGTTAGTGTTAGCATTATGGTTAGGTTCAATGTTTTATATATAGTTATTGTTAATGCTATTATTAAGTATTTAAGTAATAGAAAATTGTGACAACAAGGGTTGGTTAGTAATAGTGCTATTGTTACACATAAAGTTAGTGTTAGGGGAACTGTTAGGTTCCATAGAAGAAGTTTGTTAGGCTTCATGTTATTATTATGGTTAAGGTTATTGTTAGGGTTAGTGCTCATATTAGGATAAGGTTAGTGGTATTGTTATAGTTAAGGTTAATGTTAGGATAATAGTTAGGCTATATTTGTATGTGCTTTAGGGGTATCGTGACACGTAAACCACATAAAAATAAATTTAAGATCCATAAGAAAGTTTAAATAATGATGTAATCATGTTAGATTGAGCATATGTGATTTAACTTGTATAGGTTAATGATATAATAATTGAAGATAATTATGACATAAGGTAGGAGAAGAAATAATTCTTTATTTTATAATAGGAAGTTTGAAATACATCATAAGAGTACATTAATTTAAAGGACATCTAAGTCTGATTTCTTCTACTTTTCTCTTTGAAAGTTGTTTCCCACTTTTCATTTTTTCATAGCGGTCATATGTGAAGGGTGGCATTATTCTCAAGCCTTCTAGAGACTTTACACGAGATACTGCATCAAATGCCAATCTTGCTCTTTCTCTCAGACCTATATCAATTATGGCTTTTGAAAGAGTTAGTCCTTGAGATTTGTGAATTGTCAATGCCCATGCTAACCTTAACGGTAATTGGAAGGTCCCGCCTCTTTGTAATGGTGGTACTAGTACTATTTTTGGATGGTGGTCATCATATGGTATTCTAGAGTAATTATCAAATTCAACTATGACATATGTTGGAGGTTCAGGTGGACCAGTTCTGGGTTTGTAGACATATTTCTAATATATCCCAATGCTCCATTGACAAGACCAACTTCTATCCATAGATTTTTAGTCAACATTACCCTTGAATTGGTACTAAACAATAACTCTGTATCAAGTTCTTTAGCTGACCAATCTTCATTTGTATTACCATTCCTTGACTTAGTTGCAAGGCTACGTGCAACAGGATGTCTTAAAGAATACAACATCCTCATGTTATGGTTATGAACATTGTCATTTTTAGAGAACAAATGTAGTGTCTTATCAAACTCATCATTTCTTGCAACATCTAACCTTACAAGATTTCTTGTCATAAGCAAGTTCCAATCATCTATTTTTGGATTTGCATCTCTCAGATTTTTGAGAAGATGATGAAATCTTTGTTGGTGGACATTTTGTCCATCTTGCCTGAATACTTGATCAAGTGTAACCACTGTCTTGAATTCATGCCATAGTAACTTTGCCCGTTTGTTGCTATCATAGGCAGGTCTATCATTGATAGGAGGTAACTATCCCAAATCACCAACCAAAATAATAGATACACCTAAAATAGAATTGGATAAAATTAAATTTAGAGCATTTAGAAATATCATAACATGATATTAAATATAAATATTAAAAGACATTAATAGCATGATTAAGAATAAGGAAAGGTATACATCCAAAGGTAATGCCAGCGCTTTGTGGGAAGGCTTGTCTAAGTTGAGAATCAATATTTTCCAGCAAGTTCTAACCAATGAAGCTCATTTCATCAATCAAAATATATTTGACATGTTCCATTTCTTCTTGAAAACTTGTAAGCATTGTGCCTTGTAGCTGCACAAAATCTGTAATGGGTATTCGCAACTTTGAATGAATGGTACAGGCTCCTATATTGAAAGCTACAACTCCAGTTGGTTCAAGTAATAGAAGTGGAGAAGTATTTGGCATCGCTACCATTTGGAGATATTGACTGATGGCACCAATTAGATAAGACTTTCCCATTCCTGTTGTTCCTTGAATTATCATAAATAAAGGAATTCCCACTTGATTGCTATGGTAGTGTGTCATAATAATGTCAATTGCCTTTTGTTGCTTCTGTCTGAGAAACCTAGGAAAAACTCTGACAATTGTTGATGTTTGTCATGGCCCCCATTTATTTTCTCCTCTTCTTCTAGGATTGTATATCTAGGACCTTGTTGCATCAATCAATGTGATACCTTCCATACAAAGTGGTCTTCTTTTGTAACCATGTACAAAAGATTTTGTGAGTTCTTCCTCATTTTCCTCATTATTGATTAGTACAGGTTTGAAGACTTCACGTGAGACATTTAGATTAATAAACCTTCTGCTGCACTCCACCAATGGAAGTTCTAATAGCATATGACATGTCTCCTAAGCTCCAATATCTCTTTCTACAACTGTTTCTCTTAGAATTTTTCTATATGCTCGTGCCACTAAATCATCTGGGTTTTCAAGGTTTGAGAGACGCATCAACATTTCTTGATATGTTTCAGAGCTTCTCTCAACTTTTGTTGCATACTTTGCAATGTATTTGATAATTGCATGTCTTGAAAGAACATGTTGCCAATCTACATTGGCCCTCCATAACTGTAATATGTATCAATTGTGTGAATTAACTCTATCATCATTTCTTGCAAGTTTAATTTTTTTCTCTTTTGGTTCTGCATCCTCATATAACTTTGATCCTCCCAAATGCAATTGCCAAGGTGCATTATACCTAAAATATTAGAAAATATGTATCTTGTTAGCTGAACTTGTTTAAATAGTTGATATAGAAAATTTAGATAGAAAATTATTTGATGAAATAATTACTTGTAAACCATCTGTTAGGGATTTTTCTTGTAGGACACTAAATGCTTCTTGAACCTGTGTTCCCTGAGGCTGATTCCCACAAGAGAAAGACCTAATTGCTGAGGATTGGATAAGATCCTCCTTCATTTTTGAGCTCCACAGACTCAGGCAGGTATTACCTTTCAGTGATGACTATTATTACAGTATTCTTTATGAGTGGACACTGACCAGCTTCTAGTTTTCTCAATGCATAGACTTATAGAACACTTTATATATGACTTTGATCATCTTAATGCAAACTATAACTAGATAAAGTGTGACTGTAAATGAAGCAATAATCAGTGCTTTAAGGATTCTCATCCTTCTTCCTTTTAAGGAGGGGTAATGTATTATGATTCTCTCTATATAGAATCAGGAAATATGAACTAGATGCCCTGACGACAGTCCAATCTTTTAAGTGCAATGAACGTAAACATAAAAGGTATTTAATGGATGATGTAAAAGTTCAAACTTCCCCCTTTTTGGTAATGGAAGATACAACCTTTTGAGAAACATACATTAAGCCAGTGCCTAATCTTAAGGGCAACAGAGTCACAAATGCAAGCTATTAAGTAAATATAATCGAAATACAATAGTGTGCCTTACATGCCCACTATAAGTCCAAATAGGTTGCCTTGCAAGCTATTATGTTAACTAAATATTGTTATCATCAGATATCCACACAAATGCATTTACTCTCCAGGATCAAATATAAGCACATTTAATTCTTTCCTTGAAAGAAGCTTATAAGATAGTCAAGCAAATTGCCTTACAACCGGTATATTTCAAATGCCTAACATGAAAAACATACTAGAGTAAAATACATAAGAAAAGAGACAACAACAATGTGCGGTAGAAGTTTCAGTGTATTTGTATTAAAATCAAAACTTGTCACTTACATTTACAATTCCATCACTCAAAAGACCAGACACAAAACTTGGTGATCTGCTTCTAAGCAATCTCCTTCTATTTTCTATATCTCCCAATATCAGTCAACAACAAAAAAAAATTGTCTTTACACAAATTTTACTTTGCTTTAAAAGCCCCTTTTTTCAACCACCTTGGAATTCCCTCATTAATGGGAATGCAACAAGCTTCGGGTGGTTGGAAAACCTAACACTATTTAAAGCATAGAAAAGAAAGAAAATACAATGCCCACTCCCAAGTGGTGAAGGAAAAAGAACACATCAGATCAAAGTACAACCTTGCTGCTCAAAAATTGACACTTTCAACTGCAAACATTTATAAAAGCTCCTTGGTTTCAATGAGAGATGGTGACCGCCATTTCAGGCTAACCTACACCATTTATGAATGATAGCTATTTTTCCTTGTACTCCTTGGATCATTTGTCAGGTACATTAGATGTCCTTCTCAATCTTCCTCCAAAATGTCCAAATCAACTGCAGCAGATTTAGCCCTTTTGGGTTTTGTCTTTTCATCCCGTGCAGCTACATCTTCCTCTGATGGCCAATTAAAATCTTGGACAAGTTTTATTTGGGATTTTTTTCTTTCCTATCTACTGGAACATGAACTTGTGAAGTATCATCTAGTACTACATAATCATTTTCTTTCTTCTCATCCTGCAGCAACAGATCTTTGTACAATAGTTTCTCATTGAATATGACATCCCTGCTTCTTACAATTTTATGATTTTCAAAATCTCAAAGCCTATAACCAAATTCATCAATGCCATATCCAACAAATACATATTTCTTTGACTTATCTTCCAGCTTGGTTCTATTTTCAGAATCTATAAGTGAAAAAGCTTCACAACCAAAGGTTTTGAGAAAAGAATAACTCACCTTCTTACGACTCCATGCTTCCTCTAGATTACCATAGTCCAAAGGAGTAGAGGGGCCTCTATTGATTAAATAAACAACAATTTTCACTACCTCTACCCACATATTTTTAGGCAGCCTAGCATGCAACCTCATACTCCTTGCACACTCCATTATTGTCCTATTCACGCGTCCAGCCACTCCATTTTCTTGTGGAGTCCTTGGTACAGTTTTCTACCTATGAATACCATTAGAGGAATAATATTCTTCAAATTCTATGTTGTAATAATCACCACCATTATCAGATCTAAGACATTTTAACTTTTTACTAGTCTCATTCTCAACCAAGAATTTCCATTTCTTAAAAGTTTGAAATACATCAAATTTTTGTCTAAGGAAATAAATCCATACTTTTCTTGTTGCATCATCTATAAATGTAACATAATACAAAGAGCCACCAAGGGAAGATACCTGAGCTGGTGCCCATACATCTGTATGCACAAGCTCTAATCTCTCATTTTTCTTTTCCATCCCATTCTTCAAAAAACTAACTCTCTTTTGTTTTCCATAAACACAACTTTCACAGAAATCCATATTGACACATTTCAGACCAGGTAAACCTTTATTTGAATGAAGTTATTTCATACCTTTTTCACTCATGTGCCCAAGTATGTTGTGCCACAGTGTTGTGTCAGAATCTACAGCAACGGTTTGATGTTCTTCCTACTCAACTATAGCCATTGTTCCTGAACATTCATTATCTTCTAAAACAATTAAAGTAGAAGGAACAGTATGACCTGTACAAAGATATAAGGTGCCTACTTTCACACCTTTTTCTACTACTAAGGAACCTTTTGAAACCTTCCAATTTTTATCATTAAAAGTAACTATGCAACCCTCATCACCTAGTTTTCCTACTGAAATTAAATTCCTACTCAGCCTTGGAACATGTCTTACCTCTTGTAGTAGCCAATGATTCCCATTCTGCAACTTAATCTTAATTTTTCCCTTTCCAACAATTTGACAGGGTTCATTATCTCCCAAATAAACTAGCCCAAAATCCCCTTGGACATAATCAAGAAAGTAACCTCTATGGGGTGTAGCATGAAATGAAGCCCCAGAATCTAAAACCCATGAATCATCAACATTTTTTAAAGACAAAAGAAAAGTATCCTCTTCAGATTTGTTACTTACCACATTTGCCTCCTTGTTTCCATTATTTTTGTCTCCTTGATCTTTCTTCCAGGACCAACAATCATATGATTTAACTGTGACTATAAACCATATATCATAACTTTGTGCATAACCTTCAACTGGCCCAATTTGTCTTACTAACCTCAACCAATGTTTTAACCCTAATACTAATCCAAACTCAACACTCTACATTCCATCATTAACCCATGATTAAGCCTCACCATATTAGTAACCCTAACCCCATACCCTAATCTTAAACATTAATGTTACACTACGTATGATACTAATCCTATTTGTAAACCTAACATCATATCCCCAACCACATCCTTAATCTCACCCTATCCTTAACCCTAACCCTGACTCATAAGGTAAAATATCCTACTAACCCTGACTATCATCCTATCCCTAACCCTAACCCTAACCCTAAATGTAACTCTTACTTAAACTCTAACTCATACGATAAAATACCATGCTAACCCTAACTCTAACCCTATTCCTAACCCTAACCCAAACCCTAAGTATAAATCTTACTCAAACACTAACTCATAATGTAAAATGTCTAACTATGCCTAAATGTCACCTTATCCCTAACCCTTAGTGTAACTCTTATCCAAACCCTAATTATATTTAAGCTAAAATGTCCTACTAACCCTAACCCTAACCGTAACAGTAACTCTTACTTGAACACTAACTCATAATGTAAAATATCCTACTAACCCTAACTCATAACGTAAAATGTCTTGTTAACTCTACATCTTACCTGATTTCAAATTATTTTAATAATATATCTGAGAATTTATAATTTTTAACCATATATACTCTTTTTTTACAACATTAAACCTAATTGGCACCCCACACATTTGATTTTATTATATTTTTTTTGCCATATACATAAACATTAGAAATCGTAAATGTCTACTATGTTGCGCTGCAACTGCTACTAGGTTATATATATTAATATATCTAATACACCGAGAGCAATCCTTGTCGAGGTGACTATTTTCTTTAAATTGCAAGCTGTAATAGGTGCCTTTAGAAGGATTACTCTCGGCTAATTAGATATATAAATATATATAAGCTACTATATATTTATGCCGAGAGACGTGGCTATACAATGGGAGCACAAATGGAAATACGAGCACGGAAATATGCCATAATAAATTCCTTATAAATAAAAACTATTCTTTATTAAAAAAAATATTTATAATATAATGTGAAGACAAATAGCAAGGGAAAAATAATAGGAAGACAAATGGAAATGCCAAAATACTATGAGGACAAATGGTAAGGCCGAAATAATAGGGCCCAAACTAATAGGACCCGAAAAAATAGGGGTGCCACATGGATGAAGAATAAGCTCAAAAATTAAATAAATTTTTTTTTAAAAAATAGTTTATTTTATTTTTTTTCTTGTAATTCAGAGACCCAAAGGAATTAGGAAGCTCGTTTAAAGAGAAAGCAAGCAACCAAATATAAAGGTCATAATTTTATTTTCTATTTAATAATTTATTTTTTTTGATATAATTATAGTTTTAGTTTTAGATTTAAATTCAAATTTAATTTCAGTTTTAGCTTAAGATTTAGTTAGATGTAGAATTATATTTCTCTTACATTTAGATTCTAATCATTTTTTAATTTAATAGTTAGATTTAAATTTAAATATGGAGGGCAATGCTGCCATAAGTTTTTTATGTTTTTTTAATGTTTAATATTTATTTAAAATTTGAAATGATAAAGGAATTGCAAAAGACATACTGGAGAATTAAAATTGTATTCTGAATATTTATATTTATATTTTGTTTCTTAAATGCTAGATTTTTTATACAATATTTTCCTTATATATTTATATTTTATTAATTCACTGATTACATCATTGCGATAAATAATTTTTATCACAAACTAAATTTAAGATGGACTAAATTTAAGACGGACTAAATGTTAACTTACATTTCTGAATTACTATAACTGGCGCCGACTTTATAGCAAATACTGATGCAGGAGCATCCTGGGTGTAAGAGAAATCTTGCATCACCCAAAAATATTTCTATTTTTGTATTCAATAAGGGCTATTTTGTGCAGAGCTGCTATTTATGGAAAGTTACTATTTTTGATAATTTTCGTATGTGCTCAGAATGATCTGATTTCTTTCTTGGAGGTTCATTTTGGTCATATAAGTCTGCCAGTAAAGTTTCATTGCCAGATATGGTGTATATTGGAAGATATTGAAGATTTTCGGTATTGGCAGTAGGGTACAGAAACTTTGAACTCAATTTTGAAGGCTTTAGAGGCCCCGGATGAGGTCAAAAATTTGGGTGACGGGCGCTTGCACGAGTCAAGCCTGTAGAGCGCTTCGTGGCATTTCTGAAATGGGGTTATAATAGCCGAGTGGGTCAACTGGTGATGACTTATGGTCTTCGGAAGTTGGGCCACCTGAAATGGCGAAAAATAATTTTCTTCTAAATTTTTGTTCGGGTTTCAAAGGTTATCTTGAGCCGACTATGATGTAATAAAATGTAAAATAAAATAATTCTAAGTTGGTCGGCCTTATTGGCTAAAATTCTGGAACCTTCCCAGGCGGTGGAAAATTGTCTATATAAGGAAGGCTGTATTATTGTCTTAGGTAGTTCAAAATAGTTCTGCGTAGTAGATCTGGGTAATAGTTCGAATCTTTGTCCTGCAGAATATTGTAAGGGAATGCCCATGTGGCTTTGCATATTGTAATTCTGAAAGTTTGTAATTCCACATTTGTGGAGATAATAAGAAGCCAATTTTCTGTTCTTGCATATTGTTGTTGTTTCTCTATTTCTCTTATGTGTTTGTGGTATTAAGGGGAGCACCCTTCATCAAGTGGTATCAGAGCAGGAGTTCTTGAATGTGTAAACAGATCGTCGACTGTGAGGCAGTTTGCACCAGGACCGTGGCTAGGGTTTCAGCGCGCATCGCAAAAATGCCTCCACGAAGGGAACGTGGCGGAAGAGCTGGTGTTGTAACACCTGAGGTTAGAGAGCTGCAGAGACAAGTGCGAGCATTACAAGAAGAGATTCGTAGAGGAATGAATCTTAATGTCAAAGACGAAAGCGAGGATGAAGCCAAAGAAGAATATCAAGAAGGAGAAGCTGAAATTGTGAACCAGGAGGAAGAAAGACTTTTTCGGGCGATTTTCAAGATTGGGAAAAGACCTAAGATTGAGGTTCCTACATTTTCTAGAAATCTTAACCCAGAGGAATTGATCGACTGGATCAATGAATGTGAGGAATATTTTGAGTATGAAGATGTTGAGGATCCTGATAGGGTCAAATTTGCGAAGGCCAGACTAAAAGGTCATGCGAAGATCTGGTGGCAAGAAATTCAATTGGAGCGAAATAGAAGAGGGAAAGATGAAATCACAAGATGGGATCGGATGGTGGATAAATTAAAGCGGCAGTTCATTCCTATTGATTATGAGCTTGATCTACTAAAGAAAATGCACAGTTTGAAGCAAGCAGGAAGATCTATTCAGGAGTATACAGATGAGTTCTATCGACTCCTCATCAGAACAGGCCATGCAGAAGCTGATAAGGAGAAAGTTGCCCGATACCTTAATGGGTTAAGGCCAAGCATTCAGGAGGAGTTGAATCTGGTTCGAATGAACAGTATTGAGGAGGCATACCAATTTACCCTAAAAGTAGAGGAAAAGCTGAACAAGAAGTTCGAGAGCAGACAAAATGAAAGAGGTCGCGGTGGACGATTTGGTGGACGGTCATATGGTGGCTGAAATGAAGATCCGAAAAAGAAGGATGAGGCCAGTAGCAGTCAGAATCAGCCAGGAAATAATTCCAATCGCTTCCAGGATCAGAATAATAGAGATCAGAGAGGAAGAGGAAGAGGACAAGGATCTAGAAGAGGAGGCTTCCGTGGAACATGTTTTCACTGTGGAGAAGAAGGTCATAGGGCATTTGAATGTCCTCAGTGCCAAGGCAGAACAGACAGGAGAAATGAAGGCCAGGCTAGAGTTGCACATGTAGATGAAGATGCCAGATCATCAAATTCTGAAGATGCTGAAAGAGGAGAAACGTTGATTAATAGAAGAGTCCTGTTGAGTGGTGAGAATGAACCTGAGTAAAGGAGGAGTCTGTTTCGCACCAGGTGCAAGTGTGAAGGTAAATGTTATGATGTGATCATTGATAGTGGAAGCACTGACAATTTGGTGTCAGAAGAGATGGTGACAAAGTTGAAGCTCAAGAGACAGAAACACCCACATCCATATCAGATTGCCTGGGTACAAGATGACCACAAGGTCATGGTCAATGAAAAATGCCTAGTGAAGTTCAAGATTGGTGGATACCAAGATGAGGTATTGTGTGATATCATATCTATGGATGCATGTCATATGTTGTTGGGTAGACCATGGCAGTTTGACAGATGTGCTGTACATGATGGTCGTGCGAATACTTATTCCCTGACAAAGGATGGAGTGCGGCATAAGCTAAAACCATTGAAGGAGACTGAAGAAAAGGTATGTGGTAATGCAAGGATAACTTTTGTTGATGGAAGAAATTTCCTAAATGGTATGAGGCATGAGCATGTATGTTTTTCTTTAATTCCAAAAGCTGGTAAAGAGAAAGTAGAAGATGTTCCTGTAGAAGTTGCAGATTTGTTGAATGAGTTTCAGGATATTGTATCCGATAACGTGCCTGATGGATTACCACCAGTCAGGAAGATCAGTCATCAGATGGACTTGATCCCAGGAGTGAGTTTACCGAATAAGGTAGCACACAGAATGACACCTGCAGAAAGTGAGGAGTTGAACAGACAAGTACATGAACTGTTACAGAAAGGATTGATCTGTGAGAGTCTGAGTCCCTGTGCTGTACCAGCGGTGTTAGCACCAAAGAAGAATGGAGAATGGAGGATGTGTATAGATTCCAGAGCAATAAACAAGATCACAATCAAGTATAGGTTTCCATTGCCACGAATGGATGATATTATGGATTGTTTGAGTGGAGCTATGTATTTCTCAAAGATAGATCTGAAGAGTGGATATCACCAGATTTGGATCAGAGAAGGAGATGAATGGAAGACTGCCTTCAAGACAAAGGAAGGACTATATGAGTGGTTAGTCATGCCTTTTGGGCTAACCAATGCACCAAGCACTTTCATGTGGCTCATGAATGAGGTTCTGAAAGAATTTCTGGGTAAGTTTGTCATTGTTTACCTAGATGATATTTTGATCTTTAGTAAGACATTGGATGAGCATATGATGCATATTCATATGGTATTTGAGAAGTTGAGAGAAGAGAAATTGTTGATTAATTTGAAGAAGTGCAGTTTTGTGAAGAAAGAGTTAGTGTATTTGGGATTTGTAGTTTCAGCAGAAGGTCTAAAAATGGACCCAGAGAAGGTACAGGCTATCCTTGAATGGCCTACTCCAAGGAGTGCTACTGAGGTAAGATCTTTTCATGGTCTAGCTAGCTTTTATAGAAAGTTTATCAAAAATTTTAGCAGTATTTGTGGACCCTTGACTGAAACAATGAGAGGGGATAGAAAAGAATTTAAGTGGACTAAAGGAGCAGAAAAGAGTTTTCAATTATTGAAACAAAAAGTTACAGAACAACCTGTTTTAGCACTTCCAGATTTCAATAAGGTGTTTCAAGTAGATTGTGATGCTAGTGGTACTGCAATAGGAGCTGTTATGAGCCAAGAAGGTAAACCTGTTGCTTATTTCAGTGAGAAGTTAAATAATGCCAAGAGAAAATATTATGTTTATGATCAAGAATTTTATGCTATAGTTCAGGCATTAAAGAAGTGGAGACATTATCTACTTCCTAAGGAGTTTGTTTTGTATACTGATCATCAAGCTTTGCAATATTTGAATAGTCAAGGAAAATTGAATCAAAGGCATTTGAAATGGGTTGAGTTTTTGCAGAGTTATACATTTATTTTGAAACACAGGAGTGGAAAGTCTAATAGGGTTGTAGATGCTCTTAGCAGAAGGCAACTATTGCTGACAGAAATGGAGATTGAAGTGGTTGGGTTCAAGAAACTCAAGAATTTGTATCCTGACGATCCTGATTTTGGTGAAGCTTGGAAAGCTTGTACAGAACCTGTTACTCTAGACAGGATGAAATGGTTAGATTTCATCATCCAGGATGATATGCTATTCAGAGGGAGTTAGTTGTGCATTCCACGAAGTTCTATGAGGGAGAATCTCATCAAGGAGAAGCATAGCGGAGGATTGGCTGGACATTTTGGTCATGACAAAACCCTTTGTTTGGTTAGTGAGAATTATTATTGGCCACAATTGCAGCAAGATGTGAAGAAGTTTGTACAGAG
>BSBK01011986.1:40000-86264 GCA_027943335.1 Chamaecyparis obtusa
TGACAGATAGGGCCAGTTTAAGGTTATGCACAAAGTTATGATTTATGGTTTATAGTGACGATTAAATCATATGTAGTTCTGGGTAAACCAATAGTATTAGGGTTTTTGTGAGAGTAAGATTATGGGCTTAGTTAGCGATGGGATCTAGGTTATAGAGTTATGATTGAAGTATCATACTTGGCAATACATTTTTGGATGTTGTTTACAGTTTAATATGATAATTATCATTAGTATCTTATTTAACATTGGCATTTAATGTATTGTAAACAGTAGGGCCATGGTAACAACTATCTTGAATAATTACTGTAAATTAGTAATTATAATGTTAATGATAACATATTACAGTTAGGATTAGGGTTATGATTGGGGATAAGATTCTATGTTTACAATTAGGATCAGTATTGTATAAGAGTTGGGACAAGGGTTATGATTGGGGATAAGATTCTATGTTTACAGTTAGGATTAGTATCGTATCAAAGGTTACTATAAGCGTCACGTTGACCATTTTACTTATGGTAATCAAGAGGGTTATGGTTACAATTAGGTTTTAATTTTAACCTTGGGAGTACTATTAATTTGAGACTTACACCTCTAACATTACAAGAAAAGATTAGGGTAAGGGGTTAGGGTTAGCATTACAGTTAGTAATATGGTGAAGATTACTAATAGTTACGGTTCCATTTAGGGTATTGTACATGTAGGGTTAGGGTTAGGACCAATTTAAGGTTATGTGTAGTGTTAGGATGTACGATACATTGTTAGGCTTACATCATATGTAGTGTGGCATGCGGTATACGATTAGTAGTAGGGTTTGTACGAGAGTAAGATTATGGTTGTGGTTAGTGATACGATATAGGTTTTAGAGTTAGGATCAAAGTATCATATTTGGGAATATATTATTTCATGTTTTTTATAGTTTCACATGAAAATTATCATTAGTATGACATATAGCCTTGCAATTTAAGGAAGGGTCAATGGAAGGGACATGGTAACAACTAACTTAAATGGTTAGCATATTACTAAAACTATAATGATAATGATAATATATTATAGTTAGGGTTAAAGTTATGACAATTATTGTTGTTAATTTAACATTGTGCTATGGATTAAGATACAGCTTTATTTAAATAGTTTCTATTAAATATTTACTTTTAATACTTTATTTTTATATAGTTAAAGGTTTTGGTATAGTTTTTTAACATTGATTAGGATTAGTTTAGAAGTAGGAATGAATAAGATGTTCTCTATAATTAATTCCTCACATTTATTCGACATATCCATTGAAGGAATAAATATTAGAAATACAAATTTCAACAAAACATGTTGCAAAATGTTTCTATTATAGGGGTAATGATAGCCAAAAATATTTATTTACTTATTTATGAGGCCAATGATAGCCAAAAACCATTTATCTATTATCTTATTCATAAAATGAGTATATAGATAAAAAGGGAAATAGAAGTCCCAATACAACTATTTAGATAATTATGAAGGTTGAAAGCCAATATTACAATGATCTAAATCAATAACATTTCTCCATAATGATGCAAGTACATCACATATTCTTAAACAATAAAGTTGGTATTGTGGCCATTTGTTGGAGATTTTCCACCAAGCCAGTGCTGACTATATGTTTGTCATTGCTGACAACATATGGTAAGTAGCATGCGTGGAAAACTTCTGCAATGAGCTTAGAGTATATGTAGCATGTACATGTTATCAACATGATATCATGGACGCAGAGGTTAAGTGTGTGTACAAATAGAGTTGTAGCAGCTTCTCTCAGCAATGTTCCTGACAGAGTCACAGGGAGTGTTCTTTGTGCAGTTCTCTGTATAGTTGTCATGGAGCCTTGCGCCTCTGGATATGTGAAGGAGACATGTTAGTCATCTTACATTCATGAGTGCATAGTCTATTGTGTAGTACAAGTGTATTTGTTCACTTGATATTCAACAGTTTCAATTTACTATGTTTATTATGTGGACCCGACAGAGATTTTATTGGTTCTTGAGTTGCGCCTATCAGTTGGGTATGCGCCCTTGGATTTATGATTGGATAAGAGACAAGGAATTTCAGTTAAGAGTGCATGAAGTAATTCATCTTGGAGAGTAAGTTATAGTTACTGAAAAATAAAATTTCAGCCCGAAAATTGTCAAATGAATTAACAATTTATAAAAATTAACATTTTTGAAGTTGTTTGCTAAAAAATGGAAACAACCAAAATACTTCATTTTTGTCACAAAGAATTGAATTGTTATTTGATATGAAATATTCCAACAAATCTACAAATTGTCCAAAATAGAAACATCAAAATAGTACATTCCTGGCCTACGATTTAAATGAATTTGAATGTGAAGTATTTCAACAAATCTTTATTTTTCTTTTCTCACATTTTAGATAATTGTTAATTGTGAATTTGTCTTGATATGGTTAATGGAATTTATGAGATAATTTATATCCAAAAATCATTAGAAGATGTTTCTTGTTCAGTATAATTAACATATTAAATTATAGGAAACATCTATAATATTTTGGTAACTTTGCATGTAATTTGGTTGCATGAGCTTTTTCCTTGTAAGTAAGATTGTTGCAATGAAATTTACTCTCCAAACATTAATACCTATAAATGTTCCATATTAATGATGTTATGCTTACCTTCCTAATATTAGGCTCCCAACAATCAAAATGAAATTATTGGTGTTTTCCTCATCACAATTCATTCTTTATGTGACATACAATTTGATAGGAGAAAATCAAATCTCCTATCGGCTAACCGTTGCATGCACAAAAGCATGCGACTACTAGTTGATAGGTGTGGGAGTGTTATCCCCAAATCTAAGAATTCCTCCTCTCTAGCTGTCTGTATGAACAAATCTATCTTTATCACCTGTCATGTGATGTGAACAACCTGTTGACACTTCACTCATCAGTACATAAGTCTTGTAAAATATTTATAAAATTGAAGTGTACATATATGTTCAAAAAAATTGATCAAATTTTGATAAAAAAACCCATAAAAAAATCCCTACAAAAATATAATGTTTTCCCTCATTAACCAGGAGCCCTAGCGAAGAGTATAAAACTAAGAAAAACCCTAAGTATTTGTCACTTTTTTTAATCTATTAGAGCGTTACTTTTCCCTGTCACTTAAGTTCTTAAAAGGCATGTGCTCTTTTTTTATCACCACATGGAGGTCGTCTCTTGGCTTTAATTTTCCTAAGTCTAAAGGCTTGGTGATATTAATATTTCCCAAGTCCCCATGTTAATGGTTATCTCAGTATGAAATTGAATGCTAATGATTTGTCGTATGTTCGCATGGGCCTTTTTTAAGTTATGCGAACACACGACAAACCACCAAACTTACAATAAAGCTTAATGCAAAAAAGGGTGGGGCCGCTGACATATCTGCGCATGTGTTGATCACTCATTGGTTATATTTTGCTGACATGGATAATAGTGTTAGGTTTTGTGCTCACACCGAGATAATATTTTTTATATCCACCCACCGGTTTGTTGATGTGGCAGTTTTTGGTTTGATAGTTATCAGTGGGACCATTGTCAGAGGGATATTGAGAGGTGGCAGTAATGAAGAGAAGATCAAATGGTTGTCGTATGATCTCATGGAATCGTTCAGGCCTGTGTGATCATGCGACTAGCCGTCGATTTTATTTTTTTCGAAGCGTAGAAGGGTGGGGCCATTGCCAGATGTATGTATATAGTTTTTTTTGATTGGTTGAGGGTATTTGGTGATGTGGAAGATGTCAGTAATAGCGGTGATCGGTAAGGAAAAAGGAAAACTTACATAACAGCTTGCCAGGTTTTGCAGACGTGGATTCTCCTTCTTGGAAAAGGTATAGTGGGACAGATGGCTTAAAAAAATAAACAACTAAGGTGAATGCTAATGGTTTGTCATGTGATCGCATGGGCTTCTTTCATATTATCCGATCATGAGACTAACCATTTGTTTTAACATTAAAAGCTAAAGAGGACCAGCGTCAGATAAATGGACTAATATGACAGCTTCTCATATGTTCGCATACACTTTTTCCAAGCTATGTGATCATGCAACAAACCATTTGATTATTTGCTTCTGGAGATCGACGGTCAAAATTTAAACTAGAATAAAGTGGATGCAGAGTTCTAACAAGTGAAAGTACAATCTCTCAAAAAATTAATGGTGAAATCATGCAAGGTAAATTGCTGAAGCGATTGGTGATAATTGCTAATATATCAAAAAGCCAAAATCTATGCTTTCGGGAAAGCCAGAAAGATAACATTTTGTAGAAGGGTTGAGCGAAAGGAGTTACAGAGACCGATTGCCATTTTCTGAAGATTGTGAAGAAAAGGTTTGTTTTCCTACACATACTTTTTTTTGTGGAGAAAACATAAATTTTCTAGTGTGTTTATTTTGCACCAATTACACAAGCCCTAGAAATGCCGCCTAGGAAAGAATTGTCTAGTGAAACTGATTACCTTAAGAGGGGTCTGCATGGAGACCTATTACAACTTTTACCTACCTTGACTACAAGTTTAGTAAAGGTAAAGAAATTAACACCAAAGTAGCCTACGGTAAAAGTAGCAAATGGATTGTATGACACAGGCAATTATATTAGGGATGCTAGGATCAGTTTTCCTAATGCAAGTGGTGTCTCTCATTTGACTGGATTTACATTATTCATAGCAAGGTTCAGCCAGAGAAACACCCATGTTCCCACTTGTAATATATGGGAGAATGATTTAGGCAAGCTTGTGGTGCCTGGTGTCTTCTTAGATGGAGACTTAATGGTTCAAATTGCAAAGAATTATGACCCTATCAGTAGGGAGATCAGGGGGATTAGGGGACAATGGTTACTGTCAGTCTCTGCTAAAGAAATCAGGTTGGTTTTTAAATTAAGTAAACCCTCAAACAACCTGGAACCAATTGACTTTGAAGAATTAAGGTAGATATATGATGCACAGAAGCACCTTCTTAGAAATGGCACTGTAAAGGCATTTTGCACTGAGGTTGGAAAGATGATTGTCACAGGACCACATCTGCAGGAACCCTTCAAAATAGAATATTTTGATGTAAGGGCAAGAGGTGCATATTGGTCACTATGTTAGATTTTTGGAGAAGATGCCAATGAAAAAATGCTAGTACATCTAATGTACATAGTTGTCCAGATATTAAATACACATTTGTCAATTAGATATGATTATGCCCCTTTCATTGCTGACCTGATCCACAATGGGCTAATAGGGATTCAAAATAGTAAAGTTGATAAACCCTTCTGCTGGTATTCTTTTATGATGTACATGTTTTTGTTCAAAGGTGCTGATTATTTTGCAGAGGAGATGCAATTAACAAAATAGAGATATGGAGAGGACATGCTAGTCTAGTTGTGGAACTCCAACATGACATGGGACATAAAAGATAGTAGTTATATATAGTTTCATAGATATTTTGCAGTGAGATTGAGAGTATTATTTGACGACGAGAACCGAAGGGTCCCAACTACTTTAGCTAGACTGGTTAGGCCAGACCAATTTGAAAAAGACCTCAACATAGTACACAATTGGGGTGATTTTATTCTTTATACTTATTCAACTATTATTAGATTATATGATTTCAAAGGGACTCCTTATATATTGCCCTATCAAGTCCCCCTCAAGGTTGGCATTGCAGAATTTTTTAGACAACTAGGGGATATTGAGAGAAACACTCTTACTGATAAGAGTAGAGGGACTTAGTTCCCAAACATTACGATTGCCCACCAATTTTTGATTACTAAGGGTGGATGGGTTCACATGGACAAAATCCTAGAGCCATATCATTTAACAAGCACAATTGCCCGGACTGCAGATCTAGAGGGGTTCTACAATGATTTTTTTCAAAAGGTGAGCCAGATGTTCTACAATAAACCACATATTTAATTACCCTGAGGACATAATCAGAAATATACCAGGATTAGATGATCAAGTACTCAGAAAGGAAAAGTGGTTAGCATATAAGAAGATTCTTTCTTTTGTTCATCATTTTGATCCTGTATATGACCCCCTAAGCAGTATAAATCCTATGGGGAAAAAAATAGATACCCTAATGAATTGTTTTCAAGAAATTTATAAAACTTTGTAAGAGAAGAAGAGATCCATGGACGAAAACCTTGAGAAGGCTCAGTCATTTTGAGCAAAGATGTGTGTCCAAAGATGTTGCCTCCTGGAAAATATATGCTGCAAAAAAGGGTCGGTTACAATGTCATAGTCCCTGAATCTGACATTAGGAAGCAACAAAAGACAAGAGAAGATGTCCCTTCTACATCAGGGGAGCAAAAAGAGGTTGAGGAAATGACAGATACACGTCAAGAATAGCCAACTGAATAGATTCTTGTTTGTTCTCCTCCCACCAAGAAACAAAGGCTAGAAGAAAGGCATTTGAATCCAGAAGAAGTATATTCTCCTTCACAATCACCCCTGAACATCAGAGATGATCAGGAGATCATGGAACAAGCACGGGAAATGGGAACTTAGGGCCAAATTTTCATGACTCATGAAGAAATAAATGAAGGAATTGCAAAGCAACCAAAGGAACCTGAATTAGGGTTAACAATGGAACAAATTGTAGGGACAGAGTTGGACCCTATTGTCAAGTAGGCATGTGATGAATTTCTAGCTGATGATGACTTTGTGAGAACCTGAGCTTTTCTACAATTTTTATGGAAATTGAACATGAATAAATTTGAGGAAACCTGTGAGAAGAAGCACAAGGAGAATTGTCTTAAGGATATCAAGGTTATTGAGGATGAAATAAGAAAAGAGATGACACAGAGTTTTGAAAAAACTACTCCAGAACAAGGGAGAGAATTGGTGAGAAATGTAGGAGTGCTCATCCTCCCTGAATGGGACATAGTTGATGCAGTGGTCCTTGATGTAGTTAGGAAACAAACTACACCTATGCACAAGATGAAAGAAGAAGTAGAACAGGCTATAAAAGGAGTTGCTTTCAGTAATGACCATCAAGCATTGGTCATGTGGTCACTGAACAAGAATGAAAGGAACAAAGGAAAACAAATAATTAAGGATACTCTCACTGGAGGTCTCATAGTAAAGAGGGTTCTTGACACCTTAGCAATTGAAGCATCGAGCATGGTAGTAGCCACTGCTCACCTTGCAGAGAATGTGGTTGAAAGAGAAGCAAAGGAGAAAGAAGAGCTTATGATAAAACTTGAGACAATGTTGAAGGCTTATGGGGAGTTGAAAGAAGGGATGTTTCAAAAGGATAAGATAATTGCAGACTTAAAAAGAAATTTAGGGGAAGAAAATCAAATCCAAGCACCACAGTTACAATTTTCTTCTTCTACTATTTGACATTCTTCTGCAAGCCCCATTGTTGAATATCCCCTATCTCCTCTTCCCCCATCTTAGAGTAACGAAGATATAGAACGGATGGAGAAATAGAAGTATGAGAAAAGAATGAAGGACACCATCGTACACTTTGCTGCAAATGTAAAAGCCATAGAAGTTTATAAATATGCAGCGCAGTTATCTGACATTTTGCTTTCATTTGGGAAAGAGGCGGATACTGTGGGCCAAATTTTGGATACATGGGTACCTAGGGAGAATATTTTGAAGTGTTTTCAGGATTCAATCAAAGATCATATTATTGTGTATCATCAATTCGCAAGTACTTATAAAATTGTCAAATCCCTTATTGATTTTGACGTAATCAGAGATGGAATAAAGAGAAAAGCAGGGCTTTTAAGGGTAAGATATTTTCAAAATAATTTCAAAATATTCCTGGGTCTTCTCAAAGAAGATGGAACCATAAAAGAGAGGGACCAATGGTTAGAACAAATTGAGAATGGGGTGTCGGCCATGATGGATGGTGTTTTAGCTACAAAAGATATGCTTCCTTTCATACAGATGATTGAAATGTTGCAAGATGCTAGGATACATTTTACTAAAGTAATGACTGAAGTGCATGAATTGGTTAGTTGGTGGGACAAAATTTTGCCAACACGGAATGACATTTTGGCTTTTAATTGGCCAAGTGAAGATACCTTTGCAACCTAGAAAGCAACGTACCATTCAAAAGTTGGTGAAGAAGTCCAAGAAGAAGAAACATCCACTTAGGAGGCAATAGTTGTCAATGCCCCAACTCCCTAAAGCAAGCACGAACACTACACCTGGCAAAAGTTGAACTGCCTTTGGGAGTTGTTGCAAATTCTTCATGCTCATAATAGCAAACCATTTTGAAATTTTGTAAGAAGAAAGTCTCTATTTTACTTTTCTGTCCTATATGACAACTATTTTCTTGTCTTCTTCAAAAAAGATCTGAAGCTTGTTTACAATCCTTTTACTAGAAATTTTCAAAAAAGATCATTATAAGGGACCGGGAACTTGATCAATATGACTGATAAGTTTTCTGAGTTTGGAATATCATAGACTATATTAGGCATATTTCTGTGGAAGAAGAATATTTTTTGTTCTAGTTAATTTCAAAAGGTTTCACTGTAAGGCATTTTGTAAGCATATATTGATATGGCATTTGAATAGAATCCAAGGTTTTTATCTCTCCTTGAGTTTTTCTATTTGAATTACAAATTTTTCAAATTGATTGCATGGATAGCCTCTATGAATATGTTTACATTTCTTAGCTTTGATCAAGGATCAGATTAAATAAGAATTCAATGTGACATAAGTTCTCTGGGGTTTTTCTTAAGGATACACTAATAAGTATTGAGAATCTAGGACTCCTTTCATAAAATCTAGCACAGGGTGATTAGTATTTTCAAAGGATAAAAAATATTTCAGATTTCTATATTCATTCATATATTACAATCTTGTAATGGAGGTGGTACCCAATGGATAAGACACTAGCCAGTAGTGGTGTTTTTCTTACAATGATCAATGTGTAAAAAGGGTTCTACTGATATGTCCACTTCTAAGTATATAATTGTCGAAATTCTTTTAGATACAGTGATTTGAAGAATAAGTTTGTTACATTAAGTGAACCATCTGCTAATTTGGAAAGAATAGACTTTGAAGAATTGAAGAATGTTTATAATGCTCAAAGAAATTATCTTAGGACTAATCTGATGCAAGAAACTTTTATCAAAATCGGGGGTTTGGTTCCAATAGGATCAAATACAGGAGAGCCTTTCAAAGTAGAGTAGTTTAACCTGAGGGCCAGATGTGCATATTGATCATTATGTCACATCTTTGGATAGGTTGTTGAAGAGAGAATGCCAGTACACTTGATGTACAGGATGGTTCAGATACTGCATCCTTATTTAGCAGTTACTCTTGATTTTGCCCCTTTCATAGCTGAGTTGATCCATGAAAGGTTAATAGGAATTTATAAGAGTAAAGTGGATAGGCCTTTCTCTTGCTATTCTCTGCTTATGCACATGTTCCTTTTCTAAGGTGCAAGCTATTTTGGAAAGGAAATGGATTTGATAAGACAAAGGGATGCTGAAGAAATGCCACTACAACTATAGAACCTGACGATAACATGGGATAGAAAAGAAAATAGTTTTATCAATTAATTGTAAATAGAACCTTTTCAAGCAGTGACCTCTGTAAAAAAGGCTCCACTACTGGCCAGTGGCTTATTCATTGGCTAACACCTACACTGTAAGATTGTTTGCTTTTAAGAAGTAGGGGCATTTCCATCTGTTGCATCCTCACTACATGTTTCCTCTTCTTTCATAGTCTTTGAAAGGTACGCTGTTTCCCAAGCTGCAAAAGTATCTTCATCAGGCCAATTAAAAGCCAGAACCTCATCCCTTTTTGGTAGGATATTGTCCCAACCACTAGCCAATTGGTGAACTTCAATCATTATTTTAGTAAACTTTATTCTGGCATCTTGTAACATTTCAATTACTTGTGCGAAAGGAATAATATCTTCTGCACCCAAAATAACATCTATTTTGGCCAATGCCCCACTGTCAATTTGTTCCACCCATTGTTCCCTATCCATTATGGTTCCATCTACTTTGATAAGACCTGGGAATATGTGGTAGTTATCCTAAAAATATCTCACTCTTAAAAGCTCTTCCTTTCTCTTCAAACCCTCCCTACTTACTTCAAACTCAAGAAGGTCTTCAACAATTTTATAAGTACTTGCCAATTGGACATGTAGAGCATTTTGATCTTTAATCAAATCAAGGAATGATATCAACATTTTTTCCCTTGGCACCCACCTATACAAAATTTTCCCTACAGTGTCCACCTCTTTCTTAAATGACGTCAAAATGTTAGATAACTGTTTAGCATATTTATAGACCTCCTTTGGTTTTACATTTGCAACATCAATGTAGGATGGTGTCCTTTATTCTTTTTTCAAACCTCTACTTATCTCTCTGCTCTATGTCCCCATTGCTCATGGAAGGGAGTAAATGAGATAGGGGATATTCAACAATAGGGCTCAAGGAAGAAGGTCCAGCACTGGAAGAAGAAATTTGCAATTATTTTGGTTCTTGGACTGGGCCTTCTTCTCCCAACCTTCTCTTAAAGTTTGCAATTATCTTATCCTTCTCAAACATGCCTTGTTTTAAATCACCATAAGCTTTTACCATTGTCTCAAATCTTTTAGTGAGCTCCTCATTTTCCTCGGCTTCCTTCTCTACTACCTTTTCTGCAAGCTGGGCTATGGCTACCACCATACTTGATGCTTCAATTGCAGAAGTGTTAGTAACCCTCTTAACTATGAGGCCACTAGTGAGAGTATCCCTTGTTGCCTACTTTTTTCTATTCTTTTCATCCTTCTTCAAAGACGACATGACCAAAGCTTGATGATCATTACTGAAAGCAACTCCTTTTATAGCCTATTCTGCATGTTCTTTGGTCTTGTGCATAGGTGTGGTTTGCTTCCTAACTACATGAAGGACCACTGCATCAGCTATGTCCCATTCAGGGAGGATAAGTACTCCTGCATTTCTTACTAGCTCTCTCCCTTGTTCTGAAGTAGTGTTTTCAAATCTTTGTGTCATCTCCTTTCTCACCTCAACTTCTATGACTTTGGGATCCTTATCTGGATTCTCCCTATGCCTTTTTTCATGGGCTTCTTCAAACTGAGTCATGTTTAATTTCCATATGAATTGTATAAAATCCCTAGCCTTTACAAAAGCATCATCAGCCAAAAATTCATCACATGCTTGCTTGACTATAGGGTCTAGCTCTGTTCCTGCCATCTGTCCACCTGTTAGGCCTAATTCAGGATCTTTTGGCTGCTCTGGCACTCCTTCATTAATTTCATCATAAGTCATAAAAATTTAACCCTCACATCCCAGTTGTTGTACTTGCTATGTGATCTCATCATTGGTCATATTATAGGGTGATTGGGAAGGAGAGTACTCCTCTTCTACGTCTTGAGGCCTGTCTCCTATCCTTTGCTTCTTGGTGGGAGAAGACAAATATATTTTGACTAGGCTAATCATGAGGTGTGTCTGTAATCCCCACAACCTCCTTCTATTTCTCCACATGCTCTGATGTAGAAGGCATATCCTCCCTTTTCTTTACCTATTTCCTTATGTCAGATTGTGGGATTATTACATTGTAACCAGTCTTCTTCTACAACATATATTTGGTAGGAGGCAACATCTTTCCAAGTGTAACTTTGCTTAATACTGATTTACCCTTTTCTAGGTTCTCATCCATGGCTTTCTTCTTCTTCCAATCTAGGGTTTTGTAAATTTCCTTAAAATAATCCATGAGAGTGTCTATCCTTTTCCCTATAGGGTTGATACTACCTAGGGGATCATAACCTGGATCAAACTGCCTGACAAAATCCAAGGTCTTCTTATATAATAACCATTTTTCCCTTTTGATAAAATGATCATCTAGTCCTCTGACATTTTCACAATATCCTCAGGGAAGTTGAAAATGTGGTTTATTTGGGAGCATCTAACCCTTTTCTTGAACATTTCATTATAACACCCCTCTGGGTCTGCTGTCCGGACAGTTGTAGTGGTCATATGATATGGTTGGAGGAAATTGTCCATATGAACCCATCCACCCTTTGTAATTACAAACTAGTGGGTGATTGTAATATTTGGGAACAGAGTTCCTCTACCTTTGCGAGTGAGAGTTTTCTTCTCAATATCCCCCAGTTGTCTGAAGAATTTTGCAATACCAATCTTAAGGGGAACTTGATATGTTAGGATAAAGGGAGCCCCCCTAAAGCCATACAATCTACTAACAGTTGAATAAGGATAAAAGATGAAATCCCCCCAGTTATGTACTATTTTGAGGTCTTTGGTGAATTCTTGTGGCTAGACAAGTTCGGCCAGGGCCTTTGGGACTCGTGAGCTGTCATTTACAAACAATAGCCTTAGTCTTGCTGCAAAACATTTATCAAACTATATAAAACTACTTTCTTTGATGTCTAATGTCATATTGAGGTTCCAGAGTTGGACTGGCATGTCCTCACCATCCCTCTACTTTGACAATTCCATCTCTATTTCAAAATAACTAGGACCTTTAAATAAAAACATGTACATCATGAAGGACTACCAGCAGAATGGATTATCATCTTTACTTCTTTGAATCCCCATGAGCCCATTATGAATCAAGTCAGCAATAAAAGGGGCATAATCAAAAGTAATTGATAAGTGTGGATGTAAGATCTGCACCATCATATACATCAAATGTAATGGCATTTTCTCTTCAACATCTTCCCCAAAAAATTTGACACAGTGACCAATATGCACCTCTTCCTCTCACATCAAAATATTCTATTTTGAAGGGCTCCTATGTACTTTGTCACATGAAAATCATCTTTCCAATCTCACCACAAAAATCCTTCACAGGATCATTTCTAAGACAATTCCTCTGTGCATTATATACTTCTTTTAATTCTTCAAAATTAATTGGTTCTATGTTTGTTGAGGGTTCAGTCAACCTAAAAACTATCCTGATCTCTTCAGCAGAAATTGTCAACAACAATTGTCCTCTACCATCCCTAATCTCCCTAGTAATAGGGTCATAATTCTTTACAACCTGACTCATTAGGTCTACATCTATGAAAACGCTAAGCACGACAAGCTTACCTAAGTCCAATTGCCATATATTACTGCTAGGGATAGGGACATTTCTCTGGTTAAATCCTACTGTGAATAAGGTGAAACCAGTGAAATTAGATACCCCACTTCCACTAGGAATACCAATCTTAGCATCCCTAATATAATTTCCTGTGTCATACAAGCTGTCATCTACCTTTAGCATAGGTTCCTTTGGTGTTAACTGTCTAGCCTTTACTAAGTCTATCATTGAACTGGGCAATAACTGTACTAAATCCTCGTGTAGACTCCTCTTACTGTACTCAGTTTCACCAAACAATTCCTTCGTGGGGGGCATTTTAGAGCTTGTGGATTCTATACAGTTGGTGTAAAAGAAACATGGTAGAATGATAATATCTTTTAACAGCCAATGAGTGTACAAATAATTCGCCAACCTTTTCTTTGAAATTTTTAGAAAATGATAATTGGCCACTGCAAATCTTCTCCCCCATTTACCTGCAAACTTTTATCTCATTGTGGATTCCAGGAAAGCATAGATTTATGTTTGATATATTGGTAATCGAAAGAAATCATTTCAGCAATTTACTCCACATGATTTCTATCACCATTAATTATCTGAAAGATCAAACCATCACTCACTTGAAAGGGAAAAATTGAACTTTACGCCAACTTTTCTTCAAGTTTGAATTCTGATCGTTGATCCTCTTTAGAAAACTAAACATACAACAACCGTCGGATCAGTAGTGCAATTGTGTACAATGAAGACAATCAACAGTTGTTGCATGTTCACATAGGCTTGAAAGATTGCATGCGATCTTGCAATGATCATTAGATCTTTATCAGATTCTCTTAAATAAAACGCTGAGAACCTTAACAAATAAGGCAGTTACAACTTAGGATGGTTGAGGAAAAATCATTGGGCTTAGACTTGTGAAAAATTTATAAGGGTTCAAACCTAGGAAATGGAAAGTGATGACAGACCACCCTGCAAGGTGATATATTATAAAACATGTGCTTTACAAACTTAACTAATTTGTAAAAGTAACATCCCTTTAGAACTTAAACAAAATAATGACCAATAGTTTTATGAAAGCAACAGCACTTAGGGTTTTTTCTGAAGCCTAGTTTTTAGTTACGACTTGCTATATATAGAGGTTTCTATCTCTCATTGAGTATTTGCATTTGAGTTATGAGTTGTTTTAATTCATTACATGGATAATCTCTATGTTAGGGTTGGGATTACGATAATGGTTTAACATTTACATATAGAGTTTAGCATTTATGAGTAGGGTTATGATTAAGGTTTAGAATTTAGTATTTTTCTAAGTGATAAGGTTTAGGGTTAGTTTTATGATCAAAGTCATGGTTAGGCTTGGGATTATGGTTAGGACTAGGGTTAGGGGTATTATTAGTACAGACTATGCTTATATTTAAAATTATGATTACAGTTAGTAGTAAGGTTGGGTTTCTTATTATTCCTTTGTTAAGCTTTAGGTCAGGGATGTTAATACAATAAGATTATATAGAATATATGTTGAGTATGGTAATAAAATTAATACATGCTCTATGGCAGGGGTTTTAGAGTTCAGGTGAGGGTTTACATATTAAGGTTATCAACAATGAAATAGAATTGAATTGAATCAATCAAATTAGGGTTATGATTCATAATTGATGGGGAAGAGGTTAGGATTACCATTACATCTAGGGTTACGATTAAAAAAATTGTAAGGGTTACTATTGAGTTTGTTTTTTTTAGTATAGTTACGGCTATGTTTCCATCATGGTTGAGATTAAGTTTTGTCTTATAAGAAGGGTTGGAGTTAAGGATTGGAGTGAGGACTCTGGTTAAAATAAAGGTTTACATTATGAGTATGATCAAAGTGAATGTTTAGGTTAGGCATGGGATTAGTAATTTATTTGATGTTTACGATTACTCGTTAGGGTTTGAAGGCCCACGTTATGGTTAGCATTAGGTTACAATTTAACGTATGGCTTGTGAAATGATTTCAATTCTTATGATGGTCAATGTTTAGGTTGCAGAACTGATTAGAGTGAACTCAGTACTAACTACGACATGTTTATGCACCCTGAAATGGTCACCTAAACTTTGGGCCCCCATTCTCCAATTTATCAATTTCCTAAATCAATGATAAAAATTGCTTTATGTGTTTACCTGATCTTTTAAAATAAAAAAATATGAGTTCCTAAGTCATAAAAACTTCAAAGCTCTCCCCAATAGTTCTATGACATGTTGGTCAACATCCAAATGAAATTAAATGGTATCAAGTTGCACAAAATGACTCTTGGTCTTCTTTCTTCCACATCTCCCATGTCTTACTAGTCTCCCATTTTCATCATTTCTCTTCTTCCTTCACGCTTCTTCATCTTCTTCATAAATTGTCCACATCCTCTTGATTCTTTTCCTCTTATTATCTAGTCTGCCTTCTCCTATTCATCTCTTCTATCACTTCCAGGCTTCATTGCTCTTCTTCTAGAACCATGAATTTCAACTATCTTGTTATGGAACCTCTCTTGAGAATAGATGATCTCCAACTAATTGCTCAATTTGAAGAGTAATATTCCTCCAAAAATCTCATGGGTGATAAATTTATGACTAAAACAAAAGAAAAATTGATTAAATCAGACGCCTTTGCTAGGATCATACACATGATCTGGTCACAGCCTCCTTCTTCCAAATAGTTATCACTTCTAAATCTTCTCATCATTCCTCATCTTCCAAGTCTTACCATGACTCTTCTAGACATTAGTCACATTCCTCATTATCCGACTCTATTTCCTCCACTAAGTCTTCACTTTCCTCTTCATCACAATCTAGTTCCTCTTCTACTTCTCCCAAGAGTCTTACTTCTTTTCTCAAGAGATACCATAATGAACAATGTCATAATCCTTCTCATACCTCTCTGATGAAGACTGACACACCTATCTTTGATGACTATGATGACTTTGATGATGCACAATGTAGTGATACCTATGACACCTCTATTCCTAACAGTCATCCTAGTCGTGTGCTTGTGCTTAGTAAAATGGGTTGTCACATTGGATAGATCATGATGGTGATCCATATGATTCTAATTTTGAAAGAGAGTATGATGCTTTTTGCGAACAATATGACACATCTACTTGTAATGAGGAAGATAAATCTTTCCGTGCTAATTATAAACATAGATACTATGAGAATTTATCCTCAAAGAACTCTCATGCTAAAAATAAAGATTACAGTCTCAAGCAAGATCATGTTGATGATGGACCTTTGTCTTGTGATGGTTCCCTTCCATCTCCTACTTCTTCCAATACCCCTACATCTCCTAAAGTTTCCAAGTCTTTAAAATCTTTCACAAATCCTTCATCCAATAAAATTCCTAATGCTTTCCATGTAGTTTCCTATATTTATCCTCAAGAGAAACCTCTTCAAGAAACTCAAGCTAACCTTCACTTTGATGTAAATACTTCTAATAATGCTAAACCTAAAGAGCCAAACTCTTTGTGCACTATAATTCCTACTTCAGCTAGCCCTTCACCATCTCTTCCAAAGTCTTCCATATAATTCCAACATGCATCCTTATCCTTAGAACTTCCTCCATGTCAAGAGGACTCTGAAAATGGTAAAGAAAAGAACATAAAGAAAGATCAAGATCAAGAACCCTCCATGTCATACAATCCTTTTAATGATGTATCATATTTGTTTCATGGTTCTTTTGATCATCTATGCCATTTCTCATTCATTCCACCATGTCTGAAGACTTCTCCTAAGCAAGATCAAGCTACTACTTGCACCATTGACCTTACTGACAATCAAAATAACCTTACTACACTTGCACTTTCCAACTATGATACTTCCATTAAGGCTAGAAAAAATAGTGTTGTCACTTCGAATGTTAAACCCATTAAAAATGAAGAGCAAAATTATACCCTTGTGCTATCCAAATATCCTTGTCAAGATCAAAGTCTTCCATCTTCTTGTTCTACCACTCCATGTTCACTTCCATTTTCTAGTCTTTGTAACTCTTTGCAAGCTTTGAACAATCATACCAAAGAAGGTGCTCATATTGAAGATATACATGATCCTATTGAAAATCCCAATGCTCACTCTAAAGATGCTGATGTCCTTGGTTGTGATATAGATGTTGATGATCTTATTGAATATCATTTTGCATCTTCCACATCCATAGTTGGACCTCCTCCACCAATACTAAGGGCTTCACATCTTCCATCCATTTGGGGCCTTTATGTCCCTTCACTTTCCCCTACCAATTCTCCTAATTCATCATCCATCTCGGGTCCATACGTCCCTCCATATCCTATCTTTCCTCAAGATCAACATAGTTGCATACCCTTGAATCCTTTTCATTCACCTACCCATCTAAACCAGTCATATCCTCCTTCTTCCACAAGTCTTGAGTGTTTTGAAAGTAACTTGAATGTTTAAAACAAGAAAAATAAGCAATACCAAAATCCATAAAAAAAGAAGATCACCAGCTCTTATCTGAGGGCCTCAATCCTAAACCCCTGCACTCCATGACTAGAGAGCTATGAATCCCCTTTTGAGACCTCATTCTTGATTTTTCTTGAACCAAATGATTAATAGAAGTGTGATACATTTTTAGCACATAATGTGTACCCATACCCTAACCCTAATCTTCAAATCATAACCCTAAACCCTAAATGAAAAACCCTACTCATTAATCATAAACATTGATCCCTATCATAATTCATAAATCATAAGGTCCTATTCCTAAATGCTAAATGAAAATCCTCATTCTGCTAATTTATAAATCCTATATCCTTACCTAAAGCATAATGCTAAATGCTGAAACCAAATTATAAAGGATTAACTCTAATAATAAAAGCTAATCCCTAATCCTAAATGTTAATTGCTACTCATAACTATAATTGTAAATGCTAAGCCATCTAATCCTAACTGCAATTGTAAAATCCCAAATGCTGAACCCTATGCGTAAATGGAACGTGCTTAAAAGTATAGTTATGATTAGGGTTAAACCATAATCTAAAATACTAAACCCATGCCCTAATCCTAATCCTAGCCATAACCCTGAATACTACATTGTAAACCATAATCCTAGATGAGAATAACCTAATTATGAATTGTAAACTCTAATCTTAGAACCCCAATCATAAATGTTAAACCATAATCCTTATGGATCTAATATAATCCTAAATGATAAACCCTAATTCTAACCTTAATCCTAAAGGTTAAACCCTCATTCTAAGCCTGATTCGTAAACCCTAAATCCCAAATCCTAATATAAAGCATATTCTTAAATGATAAACTATAATATTATATGGTAAACCCTAATCATAAATGCTACATCCTAAATTCTAAAACCTAATATTAAATATTAAACCCTAACTATAAAACTCGATATTAAACACTAATGGTTAATATTAAACCCTAAAATTAAATGTGAAGCACTAATTACAAATTATTGAACATTATCCTAACCCTAATGCTCAACACTAAACTCTAATCCTAAATGGAAAGCCTGAATACAATACCTAACCATAACCGTAGCACCCATCATGATGCGAACATGCACCATTATCCTAGTCATAAGTCTAACCCTTAATACTAAATGGTAAACCTTAACCTTAATCATAATACTAACAATAAATAAATTGACACCATAACTCTTAGCATGATCATCAATGTAAATATTAAATGTAATCCCTAAAACTAAATGCCAAGGCCTAATCCTAAATACTAAACCCTAGTGGTAGATGCTAAACCATTAATCCAATATCCTTGCCTAAACCATATTCATAAATGATAACCTCTACTTTTAAATCTAATCCTAAATCCTAAACCCTAATGCTAATCCTAACTATAATACTAATCCCTAGAATAATAAATCTATTCCTAAATGCTAAACCCAAAACCCAATCCTAAATGGTAAACCCTCACCCTAATCCTAACTATAATACTAAACATGTGTAAACAAGTATCATAATCTCAATCGTAACCATAATCCTAAATCTTAAATGGTAATCTATAATCATAAAAGTGAAACTCTAATCCTAACACTGGTCATAAATAGTAAACCATAATTTCTAAATCCTTACCTAAACCATAACCCTAATTATAAATCTACTCCCAAATGATTAACCCTAATCCTAAATACTAAACCCTAATCCTAACACTTACCTGAAATCCTTACCCTAACACAATCCATACTAAACCCTAATCCCAACACTTACCTTCAAACCCAAACCTAATACAATCTCCAACCTTAACAAAATTATAATGGCATGCCCAAAATATTATGTACTTTTTTAGTCAATCTAAGTGAAAAACTGGAAAAATTTTATTCATTATGTAAAATATCAAGGCCTTTATAAAATCTTTCTTTTGTTTGTCATGGTTTAATCATATTATTACACCTCTAAGTATTTCGACTTTAGAATGTCTATATTGACCTTACTGAAACAATATATTTATTTCTCATGAATTAAAAGGTAAAACATAAATTAGTGATTATGGTATGACATTTTGATGTGACCTAAGAAATTCTTTACTCATTAACTAATATGACAACCACTAATATATTTATATACTGGCTCTTTTTTCTAGCACTAAAATTCCCTCAATATATTTCCATAATTTTTAATTTATTATTCATTAAAACATAACAAACTAAGATTGTAAAGTCTCTTCGATACTAAGTTTTTCTTAGAGCATTCTAAATTTTTGTCTCAATAATTCTCACATACATTTGAATTTTATTCTCTTTCTAATATAATTCTATTCTCTATTATTCATTCTACAACAAATTTCTACCAATATCTCCCTTTGTTGTTTAACATCAGTCAAAATAATTTTGTGAATATCTTTCTTATTATTTTTCCAATTGTTCATTTATTATGTTTTTCAACGGTCAAATATATTATTATATTGAATGGTATATAAGAATGGAATTTAGAGAGAAATATCTTAACAGAATTAAACACAACTTACAAAATTCTAATAACATATCACCCAAGTTAACGTGTTAGATAGCAAAGTATTTTTTTTTGGACGTGGCTATCCTCCTGACAAAATGCACCATCGTACAAATATGAAAAATTTGAAAACACCATGGATTTTTATGAAATTTTCAGGCTTTGTTCTTCATGATCTGTAGATTCTGAATCGAAAACACCAAAAAAAATTTGAAAACAAATCACTATGTTTTCGTAAATCTAGAAAAAAAAAAATTCATCTGTAGGTGCATTTTGTTGGGAGGATAGCCAGCGCCTTTTTTTTTTTGGGTCAAAATTTGAAGTTTTAAACAACCAAACTAGTTCAAAAGTTGGTGCACTAGAACATACGGATTAAATAGAATGTAACTATACCATAAAATGGTTTTTCCATTGCAACTATGTTTTTGGTGTCATTTGATGCTGTTAAAATACCCTGACAACCCTTGAAAAATATTTCAACTCTTAATTTAAGCCATTCAAAGGAATTAATTATCTGTAATACACCTATGGCACAAATTTTCACACCATTTACAGTCTAATTGAAAGAAAAGGAAAGAAATTGATTGTGGTATGAATCTTTTAGATAATGAGAAACCAAGTTATTAACTTAAAATAAGTTTTCACATCATTTCAAAGTCTACTGCTAGACATTACTATCAGCGAACAAATTCAAGATGAACAAATTTAGGACTGCCACCATCATTTACAAATATTGATCAGATGGCACTCACACTAACAATAAAAGACAAATTTACTACAAACTCACAACATAAAAATGCAATTTCGGCCTATGGCTCGCGCTTGCACTTTTCAGACAGCATCTACAAAGAATATAGACGGAAGAGCAGCATGAGAAAAATACAAAATCGCATTACCTATGGCACCAAAAGAAAGTAATAAAAGCAAATTCAATACTAGCCAGTACCCAGTGCAGATGCTGCTTCTTGTGGATGGGGAGCAGTTTCCATTCTCAGATTGCAGCTCAGAAACATGATAATGGCACCAACTCCAATGGCACAAAATGGGAAGATCATACCTATGCTGCCTCTGGAGATGGGCCACAATTTAGTGGCCATGATTTCTAGGTAGCTACAAGCGGATAACACAACCGCTAGCCCACCTAGTATTTTAACCACTAGATAACTCAAACCTATGTTGAGCAAGGAGGATATGAATATGAATATAACATTCAAAGAGCTGAGTATCGAAAGTAGAGCAACGGCTAGAGACGTGTCCCCAATAAAAGCCAGGAAGGCGAAGTTAGTTGGAATAAGAATAGAAATTGATATGATGATTATATCTTTTACTTCCAACCCAGATTCGCGTGGTGGCATACTTTGGATATTCAGGGCTCTATTGTGAATAGTCCATGACATATATAATATCCTAGAAAACTGAAGCTCAAAGTTCTTAGTAATGTGTTTGTAATGTACAAAAACAAAATAAATAAGCATGCCTTACTTTATGGAAGTCCTTATTCTATTCCCTTTCCATAACATTTAAATAAATTTTTCAATACTCCCTAAAAATGCATCTATATAACTCAGATACATGAATATTCCAATACAAATATAATGGCAGCTAGCACATCCTCTAGAATATATCATAGTCACTTCAAGTGTAAAACACTAGTAAATGTAAAGCTGTATCGACACTTAAGGTCAGTATAACAGATAACTTATTTGCTGACAAAGGAACTGGTATGCTATATTAATTCAAAATATGTTGTTTTAATTCAAAATATTAAATGCTTGCAATTGTAATACATATTGAATATGACTTACAAAGGATCGTGTCCTTTCAATGAGTTTTTTTTTAAATTAACAATCATAACAACAGTAAACAAACAAAGGACTGGCATAAACAAATATAATAAGGATTCATCAAACCCTAATTTTACATTTGAGACATCCTCTATCTATTTTTTGTGTTCCTACTGAATATAGAACCCCGCACAATGAAAACCCCAAATCCGCTAAGAAGACATCTATTCTGGAATTTTTAGTTTTCGTAAACCCTAAACCTAAAAGTGTTATGTTTTTTTGGTACAGGTCTACCCTGGAAACCCACAAAGTTTGCGGTCTCCCACTCTTCACCAAAAGAATAGAGTGCTTTGAAATGGACAAAATAAATTTACATATTAAGACAAATACAAATAGCTACAAACAAACCTGTTATGAGATCCTCTACTTTTGGTTTCTCTATGAATCACTAAAGATTGAAACTACTGTGTATATTCGAACATTTAGGCCTTTGAGACAAAAAAAATAAAAATGTATTTTTTTTAACTATTAAAAGAAACTATTGTAAGCTGTAACCCAAAACAAAATCCACACAAATACTAATAAATATAAAGCCAGCTATAAATGTTGTTTTTAAAATTGTAAATATAAAACACACCTGTCTTCTTTGTTATTTTGGACCCAAAATGTTAAATCCTTCTGTATTTGCGATCGAAATCTTCCCCAAAATTATACAGTGTTTGCCATCTCCCACTATTCATAGAAATCCCACAAACACAAAATACTTTCAAATGAACAAAGTTATTAAGGAAAGGGAATGAAGTAACTAAAGGCCATAACTTACTTAATAAACTTCCCATTAACTTCGATAGGAAAGGACAAGCCAAAGTGGAGTGAGTTGGTCATCATTAATGCCATTAATTCATGGTAGTCCTCAATTCATTCTCTCATCCTTTTTGGTGGTCTTTCCATTGCTCATTTGAAACAGTTGTTCAGGTACATTTCTAAAACTGTTATATATTTTCCCCAACTTTTCCATTTTAGTTGCACAAGGCCGCGAACAAAAAAATCAAGTAATTTTGGGGAAATCGCTTCCACTTGTAGGAGGAAATGTCAGGTCATCTCACCAGAATGAAAGTGTTATGGGTTTTCGATTCAAATATTAATTGCACAAGTCTGCATTCAAAAACATCAAGTAATTTTGGGGAAATCGCTTCCACTTGTAGGAGGAAATGTCAGGTCATCTCACTAGAATGAAAGTGTTATGGGTTTTCGATTCGAATATTAATTGCGCAAGTCTGTGAACAAAAACATCAAGTAATTTTGGGGAAATCACTTCCACTTGTAGGAGGAAATGTTAGGTCATCTCACCAGAATGAAAGTGTTATGGGTTTTTTATTGGAATATTAATTGCGCAAGTCCATGTTCAAAAACATCAAGTATTTTCTTTAAAGATGAGTCATCTCAGTGGTACGAAAGTGTTATGGGTTTTTGATCATTATTTAATTGCGCAAGTATTTTCTATAAAGTCGGTGTCAGTGATAGTAATTAGGAAAGGATGGGAAATGTAATTGCGAAGGTCCGATGTGCTATCATGCATATGCAATTTCCGAAATAAAGAACGATTACCCATTTCGCACAAGCGCAATTTACATTTCAAATATTAATGGTAATATTAACTTTAACACTTCAATTATTGCCCATCCACTCTTCTCCTATTCTAACGCCATTTTTGTGGTCTTTCATTTGATGAAGAACTGTACCGTTACATGTCACTTAACACTATGATATTTCAGACATGCGCAGTAATATTTAGTCCCTCTTAAATTTTCAATGCTATGAATTTGTGATTTGTTTCGCACATGCGCACTTCTAATTTAGTCCTTCAAATTGCAACTCTTTTGGTCTATGATTTGTGTCGGACGTGTGCACTTAACATTTAGTGCATCTTAAATTTGCATGGCTATGAAGATGCCATTTGTCTGGGACATGTGCACTTAACATTTAGCCCTCTTAAGTTTACATGACTAAGAATTTGTGATTTGTTTTGGACATGCACACATAACATTTAGGCCTCTTAAATTTGCATGACTAAGAATCCACGATTTGTTTCAGACATGTGTACTTAACTTTTCATCCACGTGGTCATCCTATTTTCCATGCCATCACACTTTTTATGGCTATGAATCTGTGATTCATTCCCATCTTTCCAATGAACAAGGCAATCATCTACACTAGTAAAAACCTATTAGAGATATTTGGATTTGAACAATAACAGCTACCAGGTCTAGATTTAAAACACATCCGTAGATCTCCTTAACTTCCCTGCATACGAACGGTCCAGATTATCCTTGAAATAGTCACAAAACTCCTTAAAAATTCAAAATCCACCTCAGCACACTACACCCAATGAAATTTTAGCACATCAGCATATTACCAGCTTTGACCCACTTCAACTTTCCACTTTTAAGTTATTCGGCAACTGCGTGACTGAAAAGCTTTGGCCCAGACTTGTGACCTGTCAATCTTTTATTCGCTCTCAACTGCTTTATCAGCAACACCTCGGTAACTCCTTTGACAATGGACCCATTGCAACCAAGGCTCCAATCGAATGGAAAGTGCATGATCTCATAGCTCGTAAATATTCCTTCCACTCATGCACCAGCCATTGATCCTTTTGAACTGGGGACTCCACTGACACACGGGTCCCCCAAAAATTTAGAGATTACAAAACCTAATCTGCTCACTGATTCGCTACCTGTTTGGACTTAACCATAGGGGAAATTGGAGATCTGGTGACCAAAGGAAATAAGTCACTCGCTGAGTCGCTAGATGTTTCATGAAAACTACCAGGAAGCAAGCGATAATGAGAATGCTGCAGTCACCAGTACAAGGACCAATGAGAAATGAACACCTTAGTAACTTCTGACAATAATCGGTCCCATGGCATAACAGGCCTAAATCAAATGGAAGTCGCTTGATCGCAAAGGAGAAGAATATTCCTTATGATCATGTGACAATTGTAGATCATATGTCATTTGCCACCTGCTTGAATACTTCAGGCTGCCACACCTTCCAGGTCACCTTAGGCAATAAAACAAAATCAACGGCTGTCACATGATCGCAAGGTCTGAAGAAATCCCTTGCGAACATGTGACAACCATCCGATCCTCGGCTAGTTGAAAGCCTCCTTGGAGTATGGTCCCATAAACCGGTCACAGCAGTGCAGAAAGGAAATGCTAACCATTGGGGAATAAGTGTACAGATGCGACAAGATTGAAAACATCCAGGGTTTTCATTCAGAACAAAAGATAATGAGGAGACAAAAAACATTGAGATTTTTGGCATTTTGGCATATTTTTAACTATCGAGATTGAAAACATCTAGGGTTTTCATTCATAACAAAGATAATGAGGTAGAAAACATCAAGATTTTTCAACATTTTGGCATATTATGAACTATCGAGATCATAAACATCGGGGGTTTTCATTCAGAACAAAAGATAACGGAGACAAAAAACATCGAGAGTTTTCAACATTTTGGCATATTATGAAATATCTCCTGCAGACCTTAAAACTCAAAAATCTCCTTGGGTTTTGTGATTCAACACGTGCACTCTGGACTGGACCTTGGCAACACAATGAAGAACATGGGGCTAAGGGCGCAAATCATAAAACTTTGTGGATCAAATTTGCAAGTGAAACATAGGATAGACATGGAAAACCAGTGACCTTAAAGCAATCCATTTGGCATGGGGTCAATTCTGGAACACAAAACTTTGACACAGAGACAAAATTATGCACAAGCACTTCTTGGAAAGTAGGGAAACTATCCTAGAAAACTGGAAGAAAGCAGGAAAACATAAGAAAATTTCATATTGCCACATATCCATCAAGGTTTTTACAATTTGCACATTTGAAGTAAAACATCATCAAGGTCGTTACAATTTGCAAATTTGAAGTGAAACATAAAGGTTGTTACAATCTACAAATTTAAAGTAAAAACCAATTGAACCCTTTAAAGTAAAACATCATCAAGGTTGTTACAATTTGAAAATTTGAAGTAAAACATTCATATGATGGTTGTGATGAATAAAATTAGCCTTGTTGTCCCTTTTTTTTCAAAAAATGGATGTAGCATACAGAGAAGTGTGTGCCTACTGCATATGGTTAGTCAGAATAATAAAAATTATTTCCAATATTTTGCATATAATAAACACCTTCTTTTAAGATCAAGATCAATCACCACATTATACAATTGAAAAGTAAATGTGCAATCCATGGACATACAAGACATGGCAAGAGGTGCAATTTTTTCATTCCCAATAAATGTCTATTTTATGTATTCAAGATCACTGTTGAGGGAAGATAGATGATGACTGTAATTAGCCATGCTGTCCATTTTTTACATATACATAAATGTCAAAGAACACATATTTTCCATCACTTGCTATTGCATTGCTCAGTACAAGTGGGCCTTGTCTGTTAAATGAATAGCATGCAGCCTATCATGAACGTGTTGTATTACACAGATAGAACTATCCACACTTTGACAACCCTCCCACATACATGGCAATTTGGCACAAACAGAATAGGTTCTTAGATACTATCAAGATTCAATCCAGCTACCTCTATGAATTTCACCTTCTAGACATCTACATGATGTCTCCAAACATCTACCATCGCATCATACTTAACAGTTGATTTGGAAAACATCTTCTTGTTACAAGCAAGGGCTGATTCCACATTGGTACTAATCAACTACTATTCAAACAATTCCTGCTCCTGCTTCACAATCTTCTCCGTCAACTCTACAAATGACCTCTCTAGGTCCCTGTATTTCTTCCACCATTCTGAATTTTCCAACAAAAGTTGTTTATTCTCTGCTTCAGCATCCTCCAACTTCTGCGATATCATAGTAATGTGATTGCGCTAAAGCAAAATATGACTTTCAGTCAATTCATGTACTATGCTCTTCAACGTGTCAGTCAATTCCTCTACTGTACTCTTTAATGTATCACCTGTCAGGGGTTCACTATGCCTACATTATTTCCAATCTTGGCCACACCACCAACATCTGTTACTCTAGCCAACGATGCTTTTATGGAAGAAGGTACTTCCCTCTAACCAGATGAATTTTTTGACATTGCATGCTTTCTCAGGCTATCAAACTATGAATTTCCTGCACATGTATTAGGAGGGTTATGCTTGCTAGATTTTTCCATGACCTTTGGCTGTGTGGAAGCATCTTTCCGTTTGGCCATCCCTGCTTCCCAACAATGCAATTATAGTTCGTTAATCAGGAGTGAACTTTATTATGACTCGTAGAAGTTTCCATACAATCAGTTTCCATAAATAAGGAATGAACACATGAGGGCATATAGGCAATTTATACCTCCACTGTCAGGCCACCAAAAAGCTAGTATGTAGTGTCTTCTACCCGATCTACAACAAAATTGACAAAAAAATAATCATTAAAACTTATTTTCAAGATACAAAGGGGGAGCATCTTAATAGAAAAACATATACCCCCAATAGTTACCACAAAGAAATATGGAATATCAATAACATCAAACACTTAAACTGGGACCCAAACAAAGGGATGCACATGAACGCATAGAAAAAATCCACCTTATAGTGCCAAACATCTATAGCCCACCTCTTCAGAGTACTATACTACAAAATATTCCACTAAAAAAGAAAAATGTGAATCGGAGTTTAAGTTGATACCAGTAAAGGTTAGCATTATACATATCAAAGATAATCCTTCAGCGGTGCATCATAATAGATCACCAATAATTTCAATAAAATTACTATTGTATAGAATAATAATATAATGACTCATCATTCAAATATGCAACACAACAACACAAGTAATTAGTAACATGATAACAATGTTCCGCAAACTAAAATGCCTTGCATGTCCACAACACATAATGCAAATATAACAACATACAAAATCAACCTTCCAAAGGTACCAACACATTTGGGCATTGAATAGAGAATAATTAATGCAAGGAAATCTGTGCACGATTTGAACTCGTCACAGATCACATTTGAGTGTACATCATCAAATTAACTAAACTCAATCTAAGAAAGGTTAGTATTAGTAACCCTATTGTAGCACTCACTACACTAATGACTCAATGCAGACCCCTCATCAATTCCTCCTACGCTGTCTATTTTGCGCAAGTGAAAAAAGTCCTGTATAGAATCTACTCGACTTCTTAGGGCCCTTCTGCACCGTTGGAGTGGTTATACCAAGGTGTCAAATCCTCACACTCATTCTTCTAATGGGAGGACCAAACTACTCGCCAGGCTCTATGTCCACTGTCAAGGCATCATCCACTTCATCCTGAAGTTACACAGACAACTTCTGATGAGTGCTTGCTCCAAAATAATGTCAACAAGAATATTACCATACACCTAAAGAAATTTTATAATCAAACATGAAAATAAATGAAGTGAATAATACCTTCTGCTATGTCACAATCAAAGTATAGCAGAGGTCTAAAATGTTCAACACCTTGAAAGACTTAACAGAGTCACATAAAGATTCTAAAAGTGAGTGGGGAAAGGGAAACCTAGCATTGGGGTCAATGGCCTCTACAATGTGGACTTTCACCATGCCCAGCGGTAGTTGTTTGTTGTGGCATTTGACATTCCTGCCAACACCTTCAATAATGCCTTTGCCAACCAATACACTATTCACTAGCAACTCAACATGTTCTTCACTTGCATATGTGTGACCACCTTCCTCTAATAGCTTCTCGTTAATAAAGGGTGCCTGCACTTGGAAAATGTACACCGGAAAACCAAACTCATGTCAGAAAAACATATGATTCATGGTTCAAGAGGCATATGAAATTAAGGAATCCCAATTTTACTGATTTAGAAAGGCTATGGGAATTGTTCACTTCACCAGCACTATGAGTTTCCATCCCAAACTCCATTCGTGAAAACTCACCAATAATGGCATGCCCCACATTCCTTGTTCCATGTGCATTTTCTTCTACATTGCAATCCTTTAAATTACATAAAGAGTAAAGGGACTGGTATGACACTATCAAAGAGACTGCCAACTACAAATAAGACATTGTAATACATCGTTGACAACATAGCATGGTGTAGGACTTGGAATGTGCAATAGCTCATAACAGAATGTTCCCAACACCTTTTTGGTTTCCTCAGAAATATGATTCTCACTCACCAGCATAGAAGTAGCTCAAATTGGACTCTCCTGCAAGACACTAAATCAGTTTATACTATGTCTGTATCCACCTTAATTTCTACTATAACATGTTGACAGATAAAATAAAATGTACAACTCTAGTTGGGTCCTGCATCATGGGAGGGCTCTCCATGCCAACCCCAGTGCTCTCAGCCTACATAACATATAAGAACATGTTTTAAGAACACATGTTATTGATGAGGATGATATCCAATGTGTCTACAGATAAGTGCATACACATTACAACACTAATTATATACATACCGCTTCTTTGACTAAATCGGCACTTACCTATTGACATGCACACCTGCCCTCACCGCCATTGCCCTCCAACATGAGCTATGTTGCCATTGACAATGGTCAACATTGTTAACACCAAAAAAATAACACAGATAAGGAATGGTGTACAACAACCACACAAGACTTACCATGACATCCCTATCATTGCGGTCCACTGATATTTCTTTTCTATGCATTTGTTGCACCAACTTGTATGAACTCCTAGAATTCCACCTAGCAGAATAAGTACCCTTTTCATAAACACCAGGATCCAAGATCATGCATTCATCTTCACCACTCTACTCTACTAGACCATGTCCTTTATCCATAGAAGCCTGACATGGCAAGTAATTCATAAATGGGGTCACATTGATTGAAATAGTGAATTTGAAGATGAGTGATGAAATGGAAGAATAAATGAAAACTTATAATACCATATTACCTTTTCCTCTAACTAAACACAATCATAAGAAGATAATTTTCTCTTCCTCCTTTGCTCCAAACTCTAACTTCTGTCAGTAGAGTTCGACCCCATTTTGATGACCTCAAGCACTTGAGAAAACTCAGAAACATTGTTTTTCTAGGAAGATTTCCTCCTCATTTCCATCTTACTCCGTCCCATGGGGCATCGCTGCATAGGTCAATTACTAGCTACAACTGGCGTGGCAAACAATGCATCAGCTGGTGTATCCCTATCAACTTCCTTGCACACAATTATAGATGATCCTGGACTGCCCTGTCAGTTGCGCATTTTTTTTTCAATGTGAGTGAAAATAACAGCAAAGTGAAAAACTCTTAAAAAGAATTATAAACCAGAGTCCTATTGCATCCTCCCTTTGCCAATACCTTATAATCTTTTCTTTGCACCAATGCTAACAACTTTCTTAGTCTTTTGTTCCTAGCCGCTGTACTCTCATATTGACCCATTTCTTCTTCAATCTTTGCCTTGGCTTTTGCTAGGAGGAGCTCCATTGATGCCTTCTTATACAACTCACATATGCACTTCTCTACACACTTTCTTTGGCCTGTAGACCTCATCCTCATCTAGTATTTGACATTTCTCTCCCTCCTTTGGTAGTACCCATGATCTTTATAAGAGGAGTGATGCTATTTTAGGTTCACTGAGGCAGGTTGGTTGCGTTTGGGTGCTTCGATCAATGGAAGTGCATGCATCTACATCCTATGAATATTGATCCTTGCAATGTCCCAAAATTTAAGACCTCCATCTACCAAACATGGACCTATGATGCAGTAATATACCAATCTATTGTTGCACTTTTCAGTTTTGTAATCATTCCTCTCCTACGCACAATGCACCAGAACAATAAAAATGAGTTTTGTAAAACTAGAAAGCTTAGAAGATACAAAACAATATCATCAGGCAAGAAGGATGACTCCACTATTCCTAAACATTACATCATGATTGAAGGTTTCTTAGAGAAATCAAACCTTACAATCAATCTGAGAATCCAAATAGTCTCCCTGACCACTGTGAATATTGGGATCCTTTGAAGCATGATAGTTTTGAGCAGTAGCATAACTATTATCCCTCTCTTTTTCTTCATGACTGACACTGTCGACATAAGCACTCCCTCTTCCAACCTCAAGGGTGCCTCTCTCAGCATGAGCAATTGGATCACATTTAGTTGCTTGCTTCAAGGGGTCCTCCATCCCAGGCACAGTGCTCGTATCACCCTGAAGTAAACAATGTTACGACAACAACAAAACACCTGTCATTTAAAGGTTAAAGAACACAAACTAAATATTTATACATTTTTAAGGCACACTCATTCAAACTATATTATATTGGTGTGATGCAAATGATTACTAGTTTCCTTGATGAATGATCAGATCTCACCTGTTTGGGAGATGTCCTTCTGAAATCCCTCTCTATGTCCTGACAAGGCCAAGTCCACATATTAGTGAGCTACCTACCTCCTGGATGGACTCACACAAAAGAATAGTTATAGACATCCCAAGACCATACTATCTTACACTTCTTACCAACAAAATTTTTGCATCATCCAATACCCTCCGAGTTTCCCCATGATGCATCCCAACAACTGAATCACGCATCTTGATAAATCTATCCATATACTTTAGAAACATACTAGCCTGCCCATATAAAATAATAGTAGTGTTACTGGCCACTCAAGCGGTAGATACATTTCGTGCCTCGAACCCCTCAGAGAAAACCACTTCAAATGGCATATCAACTTAACATACAAATCTCAGTTCACAATATAAGTATTTGCATTTCTTTCTTTTGCTTATTTGCATCTACCTTTTTTTTTATTATTACATTTTACAAATGACATCTTATATACAAATAGTCTAATGGCCTAAATAAGTGAAACGAAGCTTGTGCATTTATATATGGACAGACTGTCAATGTATTTACCATTCGTATAAAGCAATGCCACATAAGATTCCACTCTTCTACCGAACCATTGTGTTGTGAGGAGGTCCCCTTATTCAAGTACAAGCTAAATTTTATATAAACCTATATTTGACAAGTTGCCCACATCTACCCAAGTGATCTAATAAAATAGCTACGCAGAATTCAAAAAATCTGGCTACTCCCAACTATATTTTCTTTGCTCTCCGCCAATTTCAAAATGGACAGTCTTACATTGAAAGTGAACAGAGTCATGCCACACAAACAAATGGGCCTCTCCCGACCAAACACAACCATATACATAAACAATCAGCCTAACTAAATAAAACATTGACTCAGAAATACAAATAACACCTACGATCACAATCTGAGAGCTTATAACATCAGTAGGGGCAATAGGGATATTGGCCAAAAATAGCAACAGCAATAAATTCTACTCAACTATGTGACAGATATACTAATAAGATCCCTTATGTTTCTCTCTCTCTCTCTCTCTCTCTCTCTCTCTCTCTCTCTCTATATATATATATATATATATATATATATATATATATATATATATATATATATATATATATATATATATATATATATATATATATATATCGGTTGTTTGACTTTATATGACATTAGAATGGCTATTTAGGTGTAATTTTCAAACAAACAATAGTTCATTATAGCAGAAGATACTACCACTGGAAAAAAATATCACAATGGGTTTTCTATGTCACATCGACCATGCTAATTAACGTCCAAACACAAGCACACAATTCTTAATGAATAATGCATACTATGACAATAGTATATGAAATAATTCTTCAAACTTCAAACATCTCAAGCATCAAACCGGCTATACCTTTCAGCAGATGGGATGAATTGCATACCCATTAAATATTGCAAACAATAGTATGGCATAAATATAATTAATTACCCATGTTTTAAGAACAATTACAAAAAAATAAGGCTCTATTGCCATGTCTCTACTTTTCATTCAATTCATTCCATTCAGTTTGTATTAAATGTATATATTTCAAACTTGTTTCACCTGACTGCCCATTGTCATTGCATCACTAAAACCTCTAGAAACCAACCCAAATGATTACGAACAAAAGCCCCCACACTCATGAAATAATATATCTGTCACATTGTCAATTTAGCAACACAACCTACCAGAAACAATGGAGGTTACAACATTATCCCTATACTCACACATTCACATTGACCCAAAACTAAAAAAAAAAAGATGGGAGCAATATTTTTGACGTCCCCAGCACACCATTCTCATTCTTTGCGATCTGAAAGCTATTACTCAACATCTGCATCGTCGTTCACTCCAACTTCTTCTATTCCTTTCGGAGTTCGATCCTCATTTGGAACACATGGCTCAAGGCCAAACACACTGTCGTGGTGTTTGTGTTTAAGTAGGAATAAAATAGATCCATACATCTTGTTCAAGTCCTTGATCATCCTAGCATTCCACTCTTGACCATGTCTCTCGGCTCCAACCCGAGTAATTTCATCATCAAGATACATTGCAGACTGCATGTAAGTTTGAAGAACACGTCTAACACTTGGATCACCATTAACCATCTCTCTTCGCACTATTCCTCCTACCTCATATTTTCCCTCATATAGGTCCTAACACCTTATAGCATCATCTAGAGTATTGCCTGGAATATAAAATTCCTTGAGAAATGCCAAGGCTATTTGTCGACACAGCCCAATGCTCTGAAGGAGATCCATGCAGTTTGATAGAAATATAGATATCAACTAGGATGGAAATATGAAACGGGGCTGGGAATAAAGAATATTTCACCCAATGACATTTGCAATGGAAGATTCCATGTAGATACAGTCAATTTTGAACCAGCGTGACAACATTATTGGTACAATCCATCCCTCTTTTGCCTCATCCCATTCCTGTACAAGGATACGCATGCGGTAGCTGCGAGGGAGTAGAGCCATCCATGGTAAGATAGACAAGTACAATTTCTGTTTCACACTAACAATAACACAAAAAAAATTAGATCCTTTACTATACAGTGATGCGCTACAAACAACAATAACAGTCGAGTTATCAGTGAAATTTCATAGTACAATAACTCAAAAGTGAAACGTTCTAGGTATGTTTCACATCAAAAACCCTAATTAAAATTAATTGACAAAGACATGCCCCCTGTTAAATTGACAACAAAATGTTTCACATAAAATTAGGGTAACCAACCCTACGTGTCCCAGCTACAAGCCTCAGGTTAATCTAACAACATAGATGCCCCTGCTAACTATCTAAACATTGCAATACCACTTGATACAAAAGTTAAAAAACTACTAATTAAATAAAGAAGATAGTTGTTACAGATTTCATGCTTTCGTAATCCCTACTTTTTACAATAGGTTATGATGGGAGAAAATTGTATTCAGGAAGATTCAGATCAACATTTGGGATCACAATTTGACGTCCATGATCAACATGAATGATATGGTAATAGAGAGGAGCTGCTTGCATACATAATTTAAATTTCCAACTTATAGCAACAGATGGAACACATTTTATTTTGTCAGAGATTATAGTCAACGCATAGCAAATGTAATTAATGGTTTTCAGAAACAATTATTTATTCCAATTTTAATTATTCCCCCATTCTTACTTATTCTAATTTAGGCCGCTAAGCATGCAATGATGAGCTTTCAAGGATCATTGATTCATTTACTTCCCTGCCATCATTCCATGCAAATCTTGTATCGTTCGGTCTGAATGTTCAATTGACTGTGAATGTTCAGTTGAGCCTTAACAGACACACTGGATAGCCACATAGTTCTCTTTAGACCTTTGTTGAAAAGATTTGGTTGCTTTCCTAATGTGAGGATGATTAGAAGAAGAATAAAATACAAGGGACACCAATGCTCAAGTTATGTTCAAGAAAATCTTTGGTAGATTTGAACATACTTATATGTTTTTTTTTTTACCAAAATTAGCCTTTTCCATGCAAATCTTGTGTAATTGAGTTTGAATGTTCAATTAAGCCAAGCTTTTAACAATCACACTAGATATCTATGTAGTATTCTTTAAATCTTTTTCAAAAAAAAAATTCTTCTTTTGCCATTGCGAGTGTCATCACAAGAACAAGCAAATACGATGAACACCAGTGCTCAACTTATGATGAAGAGAATCTTTGGAAAATTTGAACATACTCAAACTTTGTTTATTTTGCAAAATTACATTTTCTTTGTTGTGCTTTCTCACAATCCTTGCTATTCCATTTAATAGCCCCAGTTGTTTTTCAGAAAAAATTACAACTCTTATGTTGTGCTCTCTCAAGATCCTTTCCATTCTATTTATTACCCCTCACTATATGATAGATATGATCAAGAAAAACATCTTCTCTTTTTCCATCATGCCTCTGACAGGCTTTGATCTTTTATAAATGTTTGAATTAAATATACTAGCTAGCCATTTCATATTGGAGCTAGTCTTCTAGAATATACATTTTTTAGGTATATTTATGTCTTTCAGTACTCTCTTCATCTGCCATACGGAAAGCTTTTTTTCAATTGTTTTAGGTGCATGAATCTTCTCGAAGGGATGGTGATGTGATACTACAAGAAGATAAAGATCAGTATGGATGTCTTGTATATTTTGTTAGATAAGGTCAAATTTAAAATGATAAATTATGTGTCCAAACCACTATGGTGTAATGGTTAATAGGGTAAAAAATATTGAGCAAATGTGTGTCCTAGTGTTTACTAGGGCCACACTTTTACAAACTGGAAAAAAAACAAAAATCCTTACACTGTTAACAACTTCAGATGACTATTGAAACTATAGAACTATAAGATACCCTACCCCAATTCATCTACCCAATGGACTTTTTATGCAGATTAAACCTCTGTCCTCTGCATGCAAGTGTCCAGAAGTACCACTGCTTAGCTCCTGAAAAAAAATCCCATTGCAGACCTGCTGCTAAGGGAAGAACAAACACCTAAACTGACTAATTAAACAAAAATATATAATAGACACCATATTCATTACCATCTAAACAAATAAGATAAAATAATGAAAGAACACATAGATAACAAAAAAATTGAGAAATCCTTTATATATCAAACCCCAAAATTCTTGTTCCTTCCAAAATCTGCAACTTCTACTCGGTACAGGACAACTATGCCTCACACCCTACATATCTGCTAAACCACACATACCAAAAAATTTGAGATATCCTTTATATATCAAACCCCAAAATTCTTGTTCCTTCCAAAATCTGCAACTTCTACTTGGTACAGGACAACTACGCCTCACACCCTACATATCTGCTAAACCAAACATACCAAAACATTTCCCTTTAAAAGGACATCAAAAACCAAAATTGGCATCTATCCAAACTGGTAGCTCCCACCCCACAAAGGAGCACATGAACTGCTAAGAAAAGGAAGAAACTGATCGATAGTGGGAGCCTATCAATTACTAAATAGAAACCATTACATCTTCTATCTTCAAAAGATTTGGCAATTTTATTATTTTCCCCATTTTTTCAAAGCTTTTGAACCTCCACTTCAGAAGAAATAGACCATGTTGCCATCCATATGAAAGTGCAAACCATTTGGTGGGCCTATCATCAACATTTTCTCTCACGATTCTTTGACACAAATTTGGATCATTGCCAAAATTTCCAACTCCATTCTTCTTGTGGAGAGGTGTCCAATATTGATTCCACAATTCAGAAGGAGCACTAAAACTATGTGAACTCCCTAAAGTAAAATGCATAGTAGAACCACTAATAGACTTGAAATCCTTCCTTCATTCCAATCGCATTTCCCATCACTGCTGTCATACTGAGTTATATAGTCACTTTTTACAAAAAATAACGGATCCAAGGAATATTTTTTATGATCATACTCATGTCCCCACAATTCACAATCCCATTGAACCATATTATAATCAACTGAAATTCCAATATCTACCTTTTGAGATTCAACATTCATTTTCATTGGTAGAATTTCATTGCAGCTCTGCCTCAAATTTGGTTGAATTTCACTCTTGAAATAACTTCTCTCTTTCGCTATGGCTTTTTGCTTGAATCCCCTTTTGGGCTGATGTTCACCTTTTTGTTCAAGTTCTAATCTAGCTTCTATTAAAAAAGACAAAGCTACCACTTCACATGTCCCTTCCTCTTTCCATGATTTTAAGATAGCTTTCCTTCCTTCCTGTTTAAGTTCAAAAGTATTTTCTCTACCCAAATATAACATTGCACTATATTCTCATGGCCTGCCCAGCAACAAATGACATGCATTGATTGCCACCACATCACAAAGTACTTCATCCTATACTCACCAAATTATTGGTAGATCCACAATTTTTTATCACCTTAAATATCTCGTCCTTACATTTGCATTTCCTTCACATTACACTTATACTTTTCCAATCAATTTCATATGTTTCTTTGTCCCCTATGATTAAAGTTTTCTCAGCATTGTCTTCTATCCTGATTTAGCCTCAACTTCTTTTTGCCAAGGTTTTTCTTCTTCTTGGGCTACCATCGCCCTTTTGGGGGTTTTGAGGACAATCTATGACCCCGTGGGTTAAATCTCAAAAAAAATGATTTATGAGCTTTCCCTCTCCCAACGAGGGTTGTTCACATCATCTACCTCTAAAGCTTCCCCTCCTCTAAAGTCAACCTTTGCAGTCTTAGCTTATTCTAGCTCCTCACTAATAGTAGGTTGTAAGTAAACCTCTTTCTCTTTGCTTTGACAACTTTCACCTCTCTTACTCATAATTTTTCTTTTTCGATTTACTTTCTCCTTAGCCTTTAAAGCATATTCACATGCCTCGTTTGCAATGGGAACTTTCACCAATGCAAGCTTGAAGTTGAAATTTGAGCCCATTCACATATCAGACCACCTCTTCTCATGCACTCTCTTGGATACCTGTTCAAATTTGAAGCCTCATAAACTATTCGATATAAGTATGCACTGACTAATCCATTTGTTTATAATTCAGTAATTCCTTAAACAATTTTTGTTGGTAATTTGAGGGCAAGAATTGGGCTTTCAGATGTTTCTGCATCTTAGGAAAAAAGATGAATTTTATCTTTTCCTTGTCTTATTAAACTTTGCACATTTCCCCACCATTGGGCTGCATGGGATTTGAACTTGTAGGCAGCAACTTTTACTCTTTTTAAATCATCTTCATCTATGTCTTCCATGTCAAAGTAATTATCCAATTCTTCAACCCAATAAAAAAATGCATCTGGGATGACCTCACCTTTCAAATAAGAAATATCAACCTTTATCTTCGAACTCTATTTTGCCAATGCCTCAATAAGCCTCTTTGTAACATTTGATATCCTAGTAGCATTCACCAATTTCCCTTATTCCTCCTGAGACTCATCCAATTTTAATGTTGGCTCAAGGGTGCCTGCTCTTCTAACCAATTCACAAGTATTCCTTTCAGCACCTACATTCCTATTGCCCCTTGTCACCCACTTGATGTAGAATCCCCTATGATCCATCAAATATTGCTCTAATACCAAGACTAATGCAGATTAAACCTATGTCCTTTGCATGGAGGTCTCCAAAAGTAAATCTACTCTACTACTAACTAAAGATCTTATAGCACTCCTGGTGCTAAAGAGAGAACAAACAAACAGCTAGACCAACTTATCAAACAAAACTGTCAAATAGACTCCATAGTCATTGATGCAGGAGCATCCTGGGTGTAAGAGCAATCTTGCATCACCCAAAAATATTTCTATTTTTATATTCAATAAGGGCTATTTTGTGCAGAGCTGCTATTTATGGAAAGTTACTATTTTTGGTAATTTTCGTATGTGCTTAGAATGATCTGATTTCTTTCTTGGAGGTTCATTTTGGTCATATAAGTCTGCCAGTAAAGTTTCATTGCCAGATCAAGTGTATATTGGAAGATATTGAAGATTTTCAGTATTGGTAGTAGGGTACAGAAACTTTGAACTTGGTTTTGAAGGCTTTAGAGGCCCCGGATGAGGTCAAAAATTTGGGTGACGGGTGCTTGCTCGGGTCAAGCCTGTAGAGCGCTTCGTGGCATTTTCAAAATGGGGTTATAATAGCCGATTGGGTCAACTGGTGATGACTTATGGTCTTCGGAAGTTGGACCACCTGAAATGGCAGAAAATAATTTTCTTCAAAATTTCTATTCGGGTTTCAAAGGTTATCTTGAGCCGACTATGATGTAATAAAATGTAAAATAAAATAATGCTAAGTTTGGTCGGCCTTATTGGCTAAAATTCTGGAACCTTCCCAGGCGGTGGAAAATTGCCTATATAAGGAAGGCTGTATTATTGTCTTAGGCGGTTCAGAATAGTTCTAGGTAATAGTTCGAGGCTTTGTCCTACAAAATATTGTAAGGAATGCCCATGTGGCTTTGCATATTGTAATTCTAAAAGTTTGTAATTCCACATTTGTGGAGATAATATGAAGCCAATTTTCTGTTCTTGCATATTATTGTTGTTGTTTCTCTATTTCTGTTATGTGTTTGTGGTATTAAGGGGAGCACCCTTCATCAGTCATTATCTGAACACATAAAAGAAAATTGTGAAAGAACACATACATAAAAAAATTTGATAAATCGTTTACATTTCAAACCTCTAAAAACATTTAACTTACAAATTTTGCAGCTTCTACACATTAGAAGAAAACTAGTCTCACACCCTACGTATCTGCTAAATGATAAATGAAAAAAGCTTACCTAAAAGGAGAAAGAAAACAAAAATTAGCAACTGACAGTTGCCACCCCAAAAAGAAGCATATGAACTTCTCAAAAAAACCAACTAACCAATGGATAAACCACTACATCTTCTCTCCCTTAGAAAGATTTAATAGTTACATTAGCTTAGAAATGTAGTAATTGGTGAAATTAAGCAATAAGCAGAACATAACCAAGGTATCATCAGGTGGTGGCTATCCAGTCACGTAAATTATACATTTGTCTTATATAGCTTTTTGCAAACTTTTGAAAAAAAAATTGTGTTCCCCATTCGTATGGTTAACAATTTTCACGGTTGCATTGCCACCACCGTATCATCGAGGGTAGCAGCCAAAATAAACTTGCCATCGAGGGAAAATTAATGAAATAAATGGTAGGCATCTTCTCATCAATGAGCCTCTTAAGGCATTTCCCATTGGAGGCATCCCATATCTTGCCTGACCCATCATGACTACTGGAAACAACTAGCGACCCCTCACGGTTAAAATCGATAGCTGTGATGGGATCCATATGGGTGTGAATAGCCCTAACACATTTCGCGGTCTTGACGTCCCATATCCTGACAGTCTCATCGAAACTACCAGACACAATGAGGTTAGAATGGTCATTGAAATTGATAGTGAAGACCAAATTAGAGTGGCCCTTTAGGGTTTTAACGCAGTCCCCAGTGTGAACATCCCATATCTTTAGGGTTTTATCATTGGAAGCAGAGCAAGTGTAGCGTGAATCATAACTATTTTTTATAATCGCAACTGCCACGTCATAGCAATTGTTGAAAACACATAACATTTTCCAATTTCACACTTGTGTACACAACATTTCATCCTTCAAGTGGGACCAACTTCAAAAAAGTTACTGGATGTTTTTAATCGTGCACTTGCGCACCTACAATGGAAAATACATAACAGTTTTCAACAATCACACTTGCTCACTTGTGATATCGATTGTCGAAAATGCCTAACATTTTCCAATTTTTCACCTGCACACATAACATTTCATCCTACAAGTGAGTCTGACTTCACAAAAATTACTTGATGGTTTTGATTACACACTTTGTTGGAATGTGTCCTACCCAAAATTTTGCGAGCAAAAATCGCAACAATTTTCTTTTTAAAACAAGATTTCTAGTTAACTAGGTCATAAAACATCTGAGCAAAACATAGCTAATTCATTAATACAACATGATTAATGGACAAAATCTAGATTTAAGTTACCGTGGTGAATGTACCAGTGCTACTATCACCGTCCAAAATGGGATGCCAGTTTACCTGCCACAATTAGCGCTTAGGTTACCTAGATCTCATCTCTCATGACCCCGACCTTCAAGGGAAGCTCATGTGGTGGAGTGTAAGAACCTCTCTTAGAGACAAGGTGAACACTTACACCTAACTTTTTTAGGTATCTTCTCCCACTCCCACCCTCCATCTGTACAAGTAGTGAGACGTGGATAGAGCACAAAATTAATGTATTTACTGTTTAAATCCCATTTCATTTTTATAATTATCACTTTTTTATACAAACTTGCCATATATTACCCAAGTCTAACCACTCATAGGCTCTGACCCCTAGGGGAAGACACTGCTCCATACAGTCCCTACATGTCCATCCTTGAGTTTAGAATAGCAACATGTCACTACCGTAAAGAAATCCATGAATCCTAGATACTCAAGTATTCACACGGATATAGAAGAAACATTTTCATACTAGTTCATTCGAATAAAATACATCACATTTCCATTGTGGAATTCCCATCAATGAACACTCATTTAAATTCAATGTAATTAAAAGTACTAGAACATTATAGCTTTAAAATACAAAAGACCATTAAAATTAAAATAAGCAATCAGCCACCGTTTTTCCATAATCTAACACCAACTATGAACAACGGGTGAAATACAAAGAATGTCACTCATAGATTTCAAAGACATAATACTAAAAACTGAATCTTTCAACAAGAAAATTGATGTTTTGGCTAATAAAATTAAACAGAATCGATGTATCCGTATAGAGATAAATATATCATCGCGGTTTTAAGTTTTAAAGAATAAGCTATTAGTCCAGCCTATGTATTTGTTTCAGTGTATTTGTTAATTCATCTGGTAGAATACCCTACGTGATTGGGACTATATAATGTTATAGACAATTTATGTTTTAGGAAACACCAGTCATTGGTTTCCCATTTGAATTTCATTTTTACAACAAGTTCATTTCGACAGTTTTCAGAAGGGTTACTTTATGTGCTTATTTCCTTTTTTTTTTCTTTACTCAAGATACTAAATAGAGGCAGATACATGCGTCGATTGATAATAACAAGGCAGGATCAAATGAACAAATAATAACCATGATTAAACAAATCTACTACAACAGACTTATTGATTTGATATACAAAATTACAAACGTGGAACTCTAGTCAGACACCGAACGCCACAAAAGAATCTTGCCAATCAAAACACGTTCATACTCTATCCCCTTGTTTCACCAAACCAGAATCCACAAACAAAATCACAACACCCTTCTCCAGTTAATCAAAACAAATTAGTACAGACCAACAACAAGTTCCTGAACTTTAGCAAATCTATCAAACCCCAATACTTTCAGCGATGAAAATAGTTTCACTTTCAGAATGCAGTTCCAACTTTCAAAAATGAAAGCAGGTTATTTAACAACTTCAAACCAGTATCGAAAATTAATTTATCTATTGGTTATCTAGGCATAACTTTGTATATTTTATTATTTTACTAATAATTTTTACTTGGTATGTAATTTTTAAGCTGAATAGATGTTATGTTGTTTCAACATTTATATATAATATATATATATATATACATACATACATATTATTTATATTACATACTACATATATAATATATATATACATACTTATTATATATATATATATATATATATATATATATATATATATATATATATATATATATATATATATATATATATATATATATATATATATATGTATGTATATATATATAAATATATATATATATATATTATAATATATATATATATATATATATCTGTATATATGTATGTATCTATATATAATATATATTATAATATATATATATGTATATATGTATGTATATATATATATGTATGTATGTATCTATATACATATCTATATCTATATACATATCTATATATATACATATATATACACACACACACACACTGATGCAGGAGCATCCTGGTTGTAAGAGCAATCTTGCATCACCCAAAAATATTTATGTTTTTATATTCAATAAGGGTTATTTTGTGCAGAGCTGCTATTATGGAAAGTTACTATTTTGGTAATTTTTGTATGTGCTCAGAATGATCTGATTTCTTTCTTGGAGGTTCATTTTGGTCATATAAGTCTGCCAGTAATGTTCATTGCCAGATCAAGTGTATATTGGAAGATATTGAAGATTTTCGGTATTGGCAGCAGGGTACAGAAACTTCGAACTCAGTTTTGAAGGCTTTAGAGGCCCCGGATGAGGTCAAAAAATTTGGGTGACGGGTGCTTGCGTCGATCAAGCCTATAGAGCACTTCGTGGCATTTCCGAAATGGGGTTATAGTGGCCGAGCGGGTCAACTGGTGATGACTTATGGTCTTCGGAAGTTGGGCCACCTGAAATGGCGAAAAATAATTTTCTTCAAAATTTCTGTTCGGGTTTCAAAGGTTATCTTGAGCCGACTATGAGGTAATAAAATGTAAATAAAAAAATTTTAAGATTGGTCGGCCTATTGGCTAAAATTCTGAACCTTCCCAGGCGGTGAAAATTGCCTATATAATGGAAGGCTGTATTATTGTCTTAGGCAGTTCAGAATAGTTCTGGGTAATAGTTCGAGGCTTTGTCCTACAGAATATTGTAAGGAATGCCCATGTGGCTTTGCATATAGTAATTCTGAAAGTTTGTAATTCCACATTTGTGGAGATAATAAGAAGCCAATTTTTGTTCTTGCATATTGTTGTTGTTTCTCTATTTCTGTTATGTGTTTGTGGTATTAAGGGGAGCACCCTTCATCAAGTGGTATGAGAGCAGGAGTTCTTGAGTGTGTAAACAGATCGCCGACTGTGAGGCAGTTTGAACCAGGACCGTGGCTAGGGTTTCAGCGCGCATCGCGAAAATGCCTCCACGAAGGGAACGTGGCAGAAGAGCTGGTGTTGTGACACCTGAGGTTAGAGAGCTGCAGAGACAAGTGCGAGCATTGCAAGAAGAGATTCGCAGAGGAATGAATCTTAATGTCAGAGACGAAAGCGAGGATGAAGCCGAAGAAGAATATCAAGAAGGAGAAGTTGAAATTGTGAACCAGGAGGAAGAAAAGACTTTTTCGAGTGATTTCCAAGATTGGGGAAAAGACCTAAGATTGAGGTTCCTACATTTTCTGGAAATCTTAACCCAGAAGAATTGATCGACTGGATCAATGAATGTGAAGAATATTTTGAGTATGAAGATGTTGAGGATCCTGATAGGGTCAAATTTGCAAAGGCCAGACTAAAAGGTCATGCGAAGATATGGGTGGCAAGAGATTCAGTTGGAGTGAAATAGAAGGGGAAAGGAGAAAATCACGAGATGGGATCGGATGGTGGATAAATTGAAGCGACAGTTCATTCTTGTTGATTATGAGCTTGACCTACTGAAGAAATGCAGAGTTTGAAGCAAGCAGGAAGATCTGTTCAGGAGTATATAGAGGAGTTCTATTGACTTCTCATCAGAACAGGCCATGCAGAAGCTGATAAGGAGAAAGTTGCCCGATACCTTAATGGGTTAAGGCCAAGCATTCAGGAGGAGCTGAATCTGGTTCGAATGAATAGTATTGAAGAGGCATACCAGTTTTCCCTAAAAGTAGAGGAAAAGCTGAACAAGAAGTTTGAGAGCAGACAAAACGGAAGAGGTCGCGGTGGACGATCTGGTGGACGATCATATGGTGGCCGAAATGAAGATCCAAAAAAGAAGGAAGAGGCCAGTAGCAGTCAGAATCAGCAAGGAAATAATTCCAATCGCTTCCAGGATCAGAATAATAGAGATCAGAGAGGGAAGAGGAAGAGGACAAGGATCTGGAAGAGGTGGCTTCCGTGGAACATGTTTTCACTGTGGAGAAGAAGGTCATAGGGCATTTGAATGTCCTCAGCACCAAGGTAGAACAGACAGGAGAAATGAAGGCCAGGCCAGAGTTGCACATGTAGATGAAGATGCCAGATCATCAAAATCTGAAGATGCTGAAAGAGGAGAAACGTTGATTAAGAGAAGAGTCCCTGTTGAGTGGTGAGAATGAACCTGAGCAAAGGAGGAGCCTGTTTCACACCAGGTGCAATTGTGAAGGTAAATGTTGTGATGTGATTATTGATAGTGGAAGCACTGACAATTAGGTGTCAGAAGAGATGGTGGACAAAATTGAAGCTCAAGAGACAGAAACACCCACATCCATATCGGATTGCCTAGGTACAGGATGACCACAAGGTCATGGTCAATGAACAATGCCTAGTGAAGTTCAAGATTGGCGGATACCAAGATGAGGTTACTATGTGATATCATCTCTATGGATGCATGTCATATGTTATTGGGTAGACCATGGCAGTTTGACAGATGTGCTGTACATGATGGTCCTGCGAATACCTATTCTCTAACAAAGGATTGAGTGCGACATAAGCTAAAACCATTGAAGGAGACTGAAGAAAAGGTATGTGGTAATGCAAGAATAACATTTGTTGATGGAAGGAAATTCCTAGATGGTATGAGGCATGAGCATGTATGTTTTGCTTTAATTCCAAAAGTTGGTAAAGAGGAAGTAGAAGATGTTCGGTAGAAGTTGTAGATTTGTTGAATGAGTTTCAGGATATTGTATCCGATAACGTGCGAGTTTACCGAATAAGGCCGCGCACATGAATGACACCTACAGAAAGTGAGGAGTTGAATAGACAAGTACATGAGTTGTTACAGAAAGGATTGATTCGAGAGAGTCTGAGTCCCTGTGCTGTACCTGTGGTATTAGCACCAAAGAAGAATGGAGAGTGGAGGATGTGTTACAGATTCCAGAGCAATAAACAAGATCACAATCAAGTACAGGTTTCCACTGCCACGAATGGATGATATTATGGACTGTTTGAGTAGAGCTGTGTATTTCTCAAAGATAGATCTGAAGAGTGGATATCATCAGATTCGGATCAGAGAAGGAGATGAATGGAAGACTGCCTTCAAGACAAAGGAAGGGCTGTATGAGTGGTTAGTCATGCCTTTTTGGGCTAACCAATGCATCGAGCACTTTCATGCGGCTCATGAATGAGGTTCTAAAATAATTTTTGGGTAAGTTTGTCATTGTTTACCTAGATGATATTTTGATCTTTAGTAAGACATTGGATGAGCATATGATTCATATTCGTATGGTATTTGAGAAGTTGAGAGAAGAGAAATTGCTGAATTAATTTGAAGAAGTGCAGTTTTGTGAAGAAGGAGTTAGTGTATTTGGGGTTTGTAGTTTCAGCAGAAGGTCTAAAAATGGACCCAGAGAAGGTACAGGCTATCCTTGAATGGCCTACTCCAAGGAGTGCTACTGAGGGTAAGATCTTTTCATGGTCTAGCTAGCTTTTACAGAAAGTTTATCAGAAATTTTAGCAGTATTTGTGGACCTTTGACTGAAACAATGAGAGGGGATAGAAAGAGTTTAAGTGGACTAATGGGGCAGAAAAGAGTTTTCAATTATTGAAAACAAAAAGTTACAGAACAACCTGTTTTAGCACTTCCAGATTTTAATAAGGTGTTTCAAGTAGATTGTGATGCTAGTGGTACTGCAATAGGAGCTGTTATGAGCCAAGAAGGTAAACCTGTTGGCTTATTTCAGTGAGAAGTTAAATGATGCCAAGAGGAATATTCTGTTTATGATC
>BSBK01011987.1:0-2500 GCA_027943335.1 Chamaecyparis obtusa
TCCTCGAAGGTACACACGAAGGTTCCTCCAATGAAATAGCAAGTAGAATCCTTTTTCGGGATCAAAATTCAAATCTGAGATCATTCATATTATTAACTACTTGCATATTCAACCTTCAATCATCACAGAAATCTAGTATTCAACTTAACTGATTATCTTACATCAAACTATCAAAATTTTAACTTGGTCAACCATGGTCAACTCATGGTCAAACCTAGTCAAACTTGGTCTTTTGGGACCTTCCAACGATGCAGAATGCGTTCTCGGATGTAAATAACCACTTCTCAAATCAATTAACATGCTTCTAAACTATCAACGCTGACTTTTCTTGTCAGATTTCAATTTTAATCCGAAGGGGGCATGGTATTGCACATCATTCAAAGTCTGTAAATCAAATTCTATCGATCAAGTCTATCAATATCTTTCATCAGTGATCAAGACAAACAATCACGTCTAGTTACTGATTCATCAAAAGTCCTCATCGCTCGGGGCAAATCTATCATCACTTGGGGCATATCAGATTCATCGATCCATATCAATCTGGTATTCTCTTAATCTTGTAATCTGTATCAGTTTTTGCAACCATCAGATCATAGTGTTATTTCCTTGGTTCTTTGGCAACTAAAGGATTCGGATGTGATACCTGCTAGTTCTGCTAAGACAATCGAGTCTAGAACGGGTCACTCACTTCTTATCAATCCTAAGGTTCAGAATCAGGCATTTTGACACTTTTTCGCAATAATAGGTTCATTTGCTTCTACAATGAACATTATCTTTGGTCATTCAAGACCTATTATCTCCATCTTAATTCAATATCAATCAACTCCTATCTCAATATCTTTCAATCGGTTTCTATCTTGAGATCGGTTTATCTTTTGAATCAGTTTCATATCTTTATCAAACACAGACTATCTTTGAACCACTGCGCTTCGCACAGTAATTCAAAGAGGGGCAAAATGTAATACCCCAAAAATGGGCTATAAATTCATTAACCTCCTAAATCGACAAATCGAACAAAATCGACATCAAAGTCCTAACCTAAGGCACATCTAAACATCATCGAATCATAATTGATTATCTTAAATTTTGCATCGGGGAATATTCCTAGTAATATTCCTAATTATCTTAATTATCTTTAATTTAATGATTATTTGGCGATAAATCACATTTATCCTAAGTTTGATTAATTGAATATTTTCATATTTAATTAATTAGATTTAATATTTGCCACTTAATTATGTAATTAAATTTAATTCTATCTATTATTAATTGTATTATTTAATTTTGACAATAAATCAAAATTCTTATCTTTAATTGATTAAATTCTTATTTAATTAATTAAAGCATGTTGTCATTATTTAATAATATAATTTTTAATAAAAGTTTGGTAAAATAGTTAATTAACCCATAAATTAATTATTTATTTTCAAAAATCAGTTGAGTTGAGGATAAATCACTTTATTTATTTATTTAATTCTTAATTATTATGCATATTCAAAAGAAACAGTTAAACTCCAAATCAGAAAATCAATGCAAGTTATTGACTTTTTGGAACTCAACATCCTTTTGGAGTTCAAAAAGCTGATCTAAACTCTAATTTGAGTTAAAAAGCTGTTTTTGCATGTTTTTGCATGATTTTGAGAATTAACTATCTTTTATGATCAGATAACTCAAAAATCAAGATGAGTTAATTTGAGTGATTTATGGCTTTTATTCATGCACCTCCAAAGCCCTGGATTTCTATAAATTAAGGCTTTAGCTCTTCACAAATCATCTCATATTTTGCACAATCACGCTGGAGAATTGGAATTGAAGAATCAAAGCTCTTGTGAATCGACATCTTTGTGAGATCAATCTTATTTTTGCATTCATAGTTTTCATATCATTGTTAGAATCTTCATTGTTAGATCATTTAGCATTCATTTCATATCAAGTTTTCATTCTTATTGCATAGAAAATATCAAAAATATAGATTAATTGCATTCAATTTCATATCCATCTTTTGCATTCAAATCCTTCATTTAGGTGTCGTCTAGGTCACTGATCTCGATTACAATCTGAGAACATTAATCTCGCACCTATTAGAAGGCAGTAAATCACTTGGTTAGATAGCTTTCAATTTTGCACGATTTTGATTATAGCTAATCTCTAATGTTTTACTGAGTGTTGTGTCTACAGATCAGGTATAATTTTCACACACACATGATGATAACAAATCGACATATGATCAGTGACTAGGTCCTCGGTCTTAGGTTGCATTTCATTTTGCATGTCTCATTTTAATTTGCATGTTTACATGATCTCACAATGATTAAACGAACTTCAATGCTTAAATGATTCTTCAAATCACATCTTCAAGTCTAACAAGAGCTGAATCTCACACGAAGGTTCCTCCAATGAAATAGCAAGTAGAATCCTTTTTCGGGATCAAAATTCAAATCTGAGATCATTCATATTATTAACTACTTGCATATTCGACCTTCAATCATCACAGAAATCT